>APFE030118889.1:15930-34232 GCA_000404065.3 Pinus taeda | reverse complement strand
AGTTAAATTTTTTTAACGTTTTATTATACTATCAATTTAATTAAATTTACTGAGTTGGTTTTGTTGGAGAACGATCTCAGAGATAAGACTAGGCTCCCGACTCCTGCAATGGCAATGGCTCTTCGCCTTACCCAAGTCTGCCAAGCCCATGATGATACCACAGGCCAGAAGACTGATTTCGCAGGATTCGCATTGGTCTTCTTGGCGCCGACGAGAGTAAAGGTTTTAGGTTATTCGCTGTCGATAGGGTTTTTTAGAAACTCAGACGAGCGAATCTGGCCGGATCTGCTGCATATCGAGTTTATACAGGCGACATATATAACTGAGATTCTCCCGCTCTTATTAAAAGGGGCGGCTTTTCTTCAAAAACGCTCGTGGATCAGGCACCTCTACGATGAAGATATTATTTTCTACCTGTTCGAGAGGCCGCTGATGAGCCCCGATTGGGCAACTTATGCCTTGATCCGGGGTATGTTGCAAAGATCAAGCCCCAGACTGTTCGATTTAGACCCGTATACTGAAGTTCGACCCCCATGTTGGCCAGATCTGGGAGCCAATCACTGCATAAGCTGTCTAGAGGTAAGCAAACGGCTCAGAGTAGAATCTCAGGGTTAGATCTGGTGAATTCAAGATCTAGTTCCCCGGAGAAATCCCTTCCCTATCATTGTTATGGCAGATCTATTCTCAGATGCACGAGAGGCCCTGGCACTGTGTCTGAGCATTTCTTTGACTCCTTTCAGATCGAAATTTGTCTACCTGCAGGCAGAACCATCCTGCAATGGGTCAATTCTTCAGATTTGGTGTTGGATCTCAAGCTGGATCTAGATCGGCAGATTGGGATCCCTTCAGGCCTACAGAGACTTCTCTTTCAAGGTAAACAACTTGAAAACCTTCTTCCCCTCTCTTCTTATAGCATTACCAGAAATGGCTCTTTCGTGTTATCCCTTCGTTTGAGAGGAGGTGCAACGGGACAGTCATCCTCTGCTCCTCCTTTTTCTTACAAAGATGTAGTACACTCTGAGAAAGCCAAACCCCCGGTAGGTCTTAAACCTAAGCCTTTTTTGGTTGACAAGATAGAGAAAGTTCCCTCTGTTGAAATCACCAATCAAGGTCCTACAAACCTGCTCCAAGAATTTGCAAAAAGAGCCTTCATTTGCAGATTTAACGGACTATGGCCGCGATCTCAGGATCTCTATGCATGGATCCATGCAAACTGGACTCATCATTGCAAGATCAGTTTCTGTTCAAAAGGATACTTCATTGTTCTTTTCTATGACAGTAAGCATTATGAAAGGCTTTAGAAGAGGGCCCTTGGTTCATGGGAACTGCAGGGCTCCTCTTGACTCCTTAGTTCCCAGATTTTGATCTAGCAACTGTTTTCATTACCAAGACACCTGTATGGATTAGGCTTCCAAACTTACCTGCCCACTTATGGCATGGTGTTGTCTTTTAAGCCATAGGCAACACCTTGGGCAGTTTCATTATGGGAGAGTTTTGGCGGGAACATAAAGGTCTCTACACATATGCCAGAATATGTGTGGAGTTAGATTTGAGCAAAGGAGTTCCAGAACAAATCAATCTCAAGATAAACGACTATGTCTGTACCCAGACACTGGATTACGAAAATACTGCATTCCGTTGCCGCCATTGCCACCAATCAAGGCATCTGTAGAACACCTGCCCCTCTCTCTCGGCAAAAAAGAATAAGGATAACCTCTCCAAGCCCAGGTCCAAACGATGGGCTCCTTGCTCTCCACCTCCAGTCGTAGATTCTGATTCCTCTAGCTCTGAAGATGAAGGTAGCGATACAGATCTGGATCAAGCCCCTCATTCCGTGGTCCCTTCCACCGATGGTCCGGCGCATTTCCTCGATACAGTCATCGCCCAAAAACGCGTCCATTTGACCTCCTCCTCTGATTCAGAAAAGGAGGGCCTGCCGGTGGAGATCCCCAATCTTCAAGTTGTTATGGCTCATTCACCCCAGGATGGTTAGTTCGAAATCAAAAAAAGGAAAGGGAAAAAGCTTCGTGTTGAGGCGTCTGCCCATTCTGGGTAGAAGTCAGTGTTTTTGCTTCCAACCATATGTTGTAGCTTCTAGCTTGTTTCACTCCTTCTCCGGAACCAAGGTTGATAGTCCTATCATTTCCGGTTGCCGGTTTTCTTTTTCTCTTGATTGTATCATCTTGTACCATACTTTTGATTAATAGAATTAGTCTAACTCAGGAAAAAAAAAAAAAATTAAATTTACTCATGGAATTTATATATAGGTCCCTTGCTTACCTTTATTACGGGTTTAGTTGACCCTGGTCCCTAGTCAAATGTAGACGTTGTCCTAGTTAGCCGTTGGAAGCTCTGCTCTAAGTATTTAATCAGCAAAGATAGATCTGATTCTTCAACTTGTCCTAACGATGAACCACACTGGTTGGTTCGAAACGCGTCGACAATGATTTTCTGAATGTGATTTATGCCGAAATATTTCTTCTTATAATTGTTATGGATCACAGAAGCCTCAATTCAACCATTAAATCACACAAATCAAGATTTCAACTCAAAATTTTCAGCCAAATTCATGTTGTAGGAGTTTTTGAGGGTGATGGATCCATATATACGGTCAAAAAACCTGTTTAAATAACACAAATCAAGATTTCAACTCAAATTTTTCAACTAGATTCAAGCACCTGCAAGTCCAAAAAGTCACACTAAAGACAGCTCCTTATCTTAAATAATATTTTGGTAGGAGTATTAACATGAAGAACTTATGAGTTAATGGTTTGGTCGAATTACTGAAATGAAGAAATTATGAGTTAGTGAGGAAATCTAAAAAAGATCACAAAAATGAAGCGCACTTTAAATATGAGTTAGTAAGTAAAATAAAAAACAATTACAAAAATAAATTATGATTATGTCAAGAGGCCTTCCCTAGCCTAATATAGAGGAGATATTGTATGGCTATATTATGTGATATGATGTTATGTTATGTAAACATTTTTGATTCAGTGAAATTACATAACAATATAAATAAAATAAAATAAAATATAAAAATATAAGAATAAATTACTATATTACTAATAAAACATTTTAACTAGACAAAATTACATATACATAAAAATAAAAATAAAATAAGATAAATAATTAGAATTATAAAGTTAATAATTAAACCGAACTAGATCCATCTTTACTAGTCTACCAAGCAGTGATTAAATATCTTGAGTATTTTAGCATAAAAAGATATGGGATTCCTCTGGGTGCTTAGTAGACCCTGAGTTATGTGTTGAAACTACATGAAAAGAATGACTATTACATGACAAAAATGACTATATTTTTTTGGCCCTCGACTATTGCACTTTCCTCGCAATTGAATTTCATTGACATTTGATTAGTTTGTGTGTTTTTTTTTTTTAAATTTTAACGAAGGTTTCCGTAAAACCCTGAATATTTCTATTTTCCAGTAAATTAAACTATAATTTTCTAGTTTTCAAAAATTTTATTTTTAATTTTCTATTGGCACGAACTATAATGTGACATAATTCCACTAGTGAAGAGTGATTTATTTTTAGTTAGTGCTTAAGAAATCATTTTAAAATAAGAAAAGACTAATTTTATGTGTTTAATCAATGGGTAAGTGCTACGACACTATTAGGCCTGACATTGTTATACTATGCCCAATAATACCATAAATGATGAAGCTCTAAGCTAACAAAAATATGTAAAAAAATTGATATATTAATTTAATATCAAATTGCTACTATTTTATTGTGCAGAAAAAAAGTGTGCAGAAAATGCCAGAAAAATGCATATAAATAATGGTGACAGAAACAAGGAATGCAAGAGAAAATGTATGTGGAAAAGAGTTACACAAACTTTTTGCTACTACGTACATCTCAGTTCCTTGCTCCGAACATGCAACATGTTAGTAGTCACCACTTCCCTACATGCTCCACTCAACATTCCAAATTATCCCTCAATGTATCAAATTTCTTTGGATTGCTAAAATCGTAGACACTGGGATTTTCGGTGGGTTGTGCTCACAGTCCAAAGCACCAGTACATGCCCGTCACAATAACAATAAGCTAATCTCACAAGTGTTTCTTTCCAAACACTGATTTCATGTTCGTGTAGGGGCTTAGTTTCCATTGTTTAGGGACTTTGTATCCTTTGGATGTAAATTCTTTGAGAGCTTTGCGAAACCCTCAAGGACATTGTAGTCTCAACGTCTCTCCACAAGTACTTCATTCTTTGACAACACTCTCATATGAAAATTTTGGGAATAAAAGTTTGGTTTCCATATACATCAAGTAGGTTGATGTGGGCTATTTTATTTTATATTGGGATGCGATGAAGTTGTGGTAAAGTTGCTTTTTTGATGATTTGATATGTGGTTTCCAAAACTATGTATGAAAGATCTGATTGTTTAAAAATTGTATCAAAATAAAAATAACAAATTTTGATATTGATGGTTTCCAAATACTATATGCATTTGTAATTTCATATTTGTGAATTAAATATTTATTATAGAATATTAAATTTAAAAAAATTTAATGTTTGTGAGGAAAAAAATATTGTATAGAGTAACGAACATACAAAATTACCGAAAATTTTCCCTACCTCCATATACTTCTTCTGCATATCTCTATCTCACACAAAACTATATATTAACTATTCATGTTTTATTTGATATCTCTCTATCTCACACAAAACTATATATTAACCATTCATGTTTTATTTGATATCGATATGTGAAGGAACTGTATCAAAGTACTATATCTCACACAAAACTATATATTAACCATTCATGTTTTATTTGATATCGATATATGAAAGAACTATATCAAATAAAAAACAACAAATCGTCCAAATAATACTCTCTACTACAACGTTATGTATTTTCACATACATTTCCACACACTACATATTAATATATTAATTAGCGGTTTTGGGCTATTCAATTTTGGACATGAAAAGTTTCAGTGAAGGGTGAAAAATAAGGGTAGATGATTAATTGTTCCCACTAGTATGTCAGGTTCTTTTTATTTAACCTTATCAAATACTAAGTACATAGTGTCTTTGTAATGCACATGAGGAAGAAGTGTTGTGTGAGATAATGGGTGACCAGAACAAGGAACATAAACATTCCCCCTTTGAACTCTCCTACTAAACACCTTTCTCTCACATAACATTACATATTAATAAATTAATGATTAATTTTGGTTTATTAATGTGCGAGGAATGAGTGTTTTGTGGGAGAACCAGTGTGCAGAGCGTATTGAGTGGGATAATGGGTATCACGAACAAGGAACATAAACTTGCCCTCTTTTGAACCCTCCTATCACATACCTCTCTCTAGCATAACATTACATATTAATGAATTAATTAGCAATTTTGGTTTATTAATATGTGAGTAATAAGTGTTTTCTGGGAGAACTAGTGTGCAGAGCATGGATCATAATCCTGCAATGTTTCATATTTCCGCATACATTTTAGCACAATGTCTCCACTGTAATGTTCACTCAGGCTTGTTATATTTCTTCTGCAATGTTTCATATTTCTACATACATTTTCTCACAATTTCTCCACTATAATGTTTCATATTTTTTCAAACATTTTCGCACAATATCTCCACTGTAATGTCTACTCATGCTCTTTTTATTTGAGCTTCCTAAATACTAAATACATTTTTCATTTCACATTCATCAACGTAATAAAACACTGAATAGAAACTTTCATTCACAATGTTTGTATATCCACATACATTCCTTGTGTGCACATTTCTAGGTCACACCTTTCTATGGCACACTTCATTGGGCATCACAGTAAATATTAATTAATTAATAATTAATATTTAAAAAACTTTATTTTATTAAAGGAAAAATCTAATAAAATGAATATATTTAATATAAATTTTTAAATATTTTATTTAAAATTTAAATTTAAAGTTTTAATTAACATTAAATAATATTATTAAAAAATTAGTAATATAATAAAAATGAATTTGATGAGATGATTAAATTTTGGGATAATTTTTCGTATATATATATTATTCAAAAAAATAGCAATTAAATAGTTTTATTATTTTGAATTTTATTTTATTTTAAAAAATATTTTTTAATAATTATGTTTATGTTTTTATTATCTTTAAATAAAATAAATTAATAAGTCAGTGAAAATATAAGTTAACAAGTGTGGCAGAATACTTTAGTTTATGTTATGGAAAAGAATGTATAAAAAATTATAATGTATATTGGTCAATGTTTCCTAAATTAATAATGATTAGTAGCGAAATGGAACCCTATAATTTTTTTTGGAAAAAACTAATAAACTAAGATATGAGGAGGATAAATTAATTAGTTGGTGAAACACATAGACTTGCATAAATTTTGGTGGTTAGTAATCGCTACTAAATAATGGTGAGAAGTAATTCTCTTATTTAGTACATTTTTTATGCAAAGATTTGCTTAAATTATGGTGGGTAGTAATTGAAAAGGCTGCAATAAGATTTTCAAGTTATAGTCTCGTCAACTATTTGAAAAGTAGATTTTTTTAATAATATTGAAAAATAGATATTTGATTTTTGAAGTTAAGAATTATAAGTTGCATTGAACAGTGCTAAACTAATAGTGGTCAACTAGAAAATGTATTTCTAGAGTCCCCAATAATAATAAATGAATAAAATGAACTTTATAGTTTTTTTTTTTCTAACAAATTATGTGTAGAATTTTGCTTTGAAGTATTTTAATTCATATTTAGATGAACATAATCTAAACATCATACACTTTTTCACTTTTCTCAACAATTTTTCAAACAAATTTTACCCATCTTAACTCTATCTCTTCTCACTCTATGTAGCATCCTAGACATATATATATATATATATATATATATATATATATATATATATATATATATATATATATATATTCTTAACCTAACAAGCATTAATCATTATAATACTAATGCCTTGTCTACCCCTTGGTCCATCATAACGTGGACTTGTATGATTGTTGTGGTAATGAATTGGGTTAACGTTTGTGATTTGGGTTAGAGTTGGATCTACAGAGTCAGAAATAGATCACCATGTTAGCAGTCTATGTGGTACATTCCGTTGCTGCTGGTATTGTTATCGCACTCCTTCATCGTCCTCGGGTAGGCTGCCTTCCATTAAACTCACAAAGTCCTGAGGTGTCCTCCTGCCTGGATTATGCGTGCTCATCCATGCCACCTGCGATGGTGTTAATGCCCTTACCTAACATATCGTGGAAGGATCCCGAGGTTGGGCCAGCTGTCTGTCTATCATCCAATCGGCGTGGATTGACAATATTGATTGTTCAAGCTTGTTTGAAGGGTTTATTAATTGTTTTGGTGGAAGGGATAATTCATTTGGTTAGTCTTTGCTTCGATAATCTACTCTGTCATGAAGAACTTATGAAACTCTTCGGTCAATTCGCCTCTAAGACTCCAGGTGCCATCCTCATCCCCATTCTGCTCGTATTATGTTGTTATGCCTTGTTGCTTCCATTGAGGTTGGGTTATGACAGTTCTGGAGTTGTTTAACGGGTTATTGACATTTTGCGCAGCAATGGAGAGCCTGACTTGGTCCTTAGTGGTCTTGAAGAAAGGATTATTGCTCCGATGCTCCAAGGTAACATTTGTTCCATTGTGATAATGTCATTGAGTCTTCTTGCAATTATTTTCCAATTATCTCCTCGCTGAGGTGTTCTGGTCCCATACAAGTCTGGATGTCACTTCAATGGCTTCCCAGCTCACATACAGGTAAGCCTACTTACATCTTGTGGTTGACGTTGCTGTCGAGTTATTATAGAGGTGGTCTTTTGCTCATGGTTGCTTGTTGTGCAGGTATTACCTCAGGGTCTGGATCAAAACCCTTATTTAGTTTGTGCATTGTTGAGGACAATTCCAGTGCTAATCTTCCCTTCTTCCTACTCCTTCCAGGTGTGTTGGAAAACTCATTTATTGTTCCTTGGTTCAGATAATCACTCTATGAGACAAACGGTTCCAAGACTTGTAATTTGTTTGATGTTGCGGCTTCGGCGAAGATGATTTCTAGACTATGAATTGTAATATTAATCAAGGTTTTGGGTTTATTTCTTCTCATACTGGCCACCCAGAATTAATATAGTTCAATTCTCTATTGAGCATATCACAGAACTGATTGTAATTTTGTGAAATGTTTTTTGAATCGACTGGATTCGATGGAATATAATTATATCAGACATATTAATGAATTTTTGGTGCTTATTTATGTATACCCTCATTGTTGTATAATCAATTGCTGAGCTTTGGGATTTGGTTGGTTATTGAGGGTTATTTTTTGTGCATGATCTTCTTCTAAGTCGTTGTGCAGGCTATGGCATTCATTTTTGTTTAAAGTGCTTTATGCACATATTTGTGATTAGTATGATTAGAATTCATGGTTTAGTTTTAAGAAACTGGAGTACATTGCTATGGATGGGTTCTTTACGAACTCATCTATGGCTCAAACCCTAGGTATGTAAAGAATTGTAAAGAAATCGTTTACTTAGCTGGAAGCATGGGGAAGGGCTTGCCGAGTTGACTTCTTTCTACAATTTAAGGAAATTCCTGTGTATGATAGAGGTCTGATATTTAGGCATATATATTGCTATATGAATATGTTTACAATTCGTATCATTTATTTATTTATTTCTAGCATAAAAATGATAGGCATCTGCTTTACAACTTATATACTTATGTATTTCCAAGTTCAATCGACATTTGTCTGTAACGTTATTTTTCTTATTAGTTCAACATTGATTACTAACTCACAGTTGTACATTTCTCTAGATGTGTATCGGTATCCATTAGGAAAGCATGCATCATCTATTTTTGTAATATTCTACTCAAAGATCAGTGAATGGTCATTATCAATGCTAAACCATTTCCAAACTATCTACTTATAGTAAACAGGTCATTCACTATTACTATGTTATTTCAATTTACAGTAAACATTAAAATTATTCTACTGATAATGATTACCATGTTAGTATCACTTATTTGTATTTCGTGACGTGTATATTAAATAATCAGAAGATCTCCCCACCCAGCCTCGGAACTGGAAATTACGTTGAGGTTCATCCTCCGAGCCCTTCCACTTCTGCCAATAAGGAACAACTGGGTACCTTGGGCGTCAGGACTCTATCCAACCTCAAGTCCCATACATCACAACTTGTTACCTCAACTTTCTATCCCACTAGTTATGTTCGCGAGCTCAAGGAATAATGCAACACAATCCTCCTCTTCCAACCCCCCAGGGTTCTGCCCACTTTTCCCTTTAATGAAAAAGGGTGAAGGAGCAGTTGTAACTATTCTCAGAAGTTTGTTCAATTGTTTCTTTGATTCTTTTAATAATCTGGTCCAAAGTCTTTTAAATACTAATTAACAATATTTGTTCTAGCTATTTTAAGCCCAATAGTTTTAATAGTTAAATAACATAAATGAAATTAAACTTGGTAAAAACAACTCATGATGTCTCGCTATATGTTACAGCTCCCTCCCCTCGAGAGGAAAACCATCCCTGGTGTTATTTCTCTACGTAAACAGTGCAAGATAATATTTTTGCATGGCCTGCTCTTCTTCCCAGGTAGCCTCATCCAGGCCAAAGTGCTTCCACTGCACTTTAACTTGGATGATGGCTCACCTCCACAAGGTGGTTTCTCTCCGATCAAGGATACGAAGAGGCTCTACCAAAAATTCTCCCTCGGGTTCTACCTGCACATTCATATTATGTTGTAAGAACATTTCAAAACAATAATATTTTAATCATATTGCTTTCTATTTACCATTGCTTGAATACTCTCCTAGTTAATAATATGTTGAGGGTCGTAAATATGCTCTTTTAACAAGGACACATGAAAGGCGTTGTGCACTCAGATGTGCCCTGGTAGTGCTAGTTTATATGCCACAGGCCCGATCCGATCCAAAATTTGGAAAGGCCCACAGTATCGTGGTGTGAATTTCGCACAACCTTTGCACTGCAAAGTGCCCTTCCGAGGATTCACCTTTAGATACACTTTTTACCTATTCTGTGCTGCCTTTAAGTTCTGACAAACTTTCTTAACGGTAGCCTCCATTTTCGCTAGCATGTCAGTACCCAATACAAATTTATTTTCCGGACTATTCCAATCCATGGGTACCCGATAATTTCTCCTGTAAAGTACCTTGAAGGGACTCATACCCAAATATTCGTGATGCCCGTTATTGTAGTCGAGTTCTACCAAGTGGGGGTAATCCTTCCATTTGTGTGGTTGTTGCATTACAAACATGCACAACATATCCTTGAGAACTTGATTTACTTGCTCTTTCTGACCATCTGTCCGCGGATGGTAAGAAATACTGAAATGGATTTGGGTACCTAGTCCTGCAAAGAGAGTTTTCTAGAAAGAGGATGTAAATTTTACATCCCTATCAGAGATCACCACTCGAGGTATCCCATGTAGGTGGATGATTTCTACCATAAATAGGTCTACTATCTCTATAGTTTTATAGGTGGATTTATAGGGATGAAATGAGCAGTCTTTCTTAGCTTATCTATGACCACCATGATTGAGTCATGTTGCTTTCTGGTATGAGGTAACGCCATAATAAAATCTAGAGTTATGGTCCTCCATTGCTATTATGGAATGGGTAATGGTTGCAATAGACCTGAAGGATGATGATGTTCTGCTTTCAGTAATTGACACTCTAAGAACTTGGAAAAATATTCAGCCACATATTTTCTTAAACCGGGTCAGAAATAACTTTTCTTAATGGTAGAATACAATTTATGGTATCCTGAGTCGGCAACATAAGGTTTCTTATGAAACTCATCTAATAACATCTGCTTCATGGAAATCTGGTTAGGAATGTAAATTCGATTTCTGAATGTTAACATTTTAAAAGAATTAATTGCATACTCACATTGCTTTCCTCTTTCTTGGGCTTCTGAAGCTTCCTGCCATAAAAGTGCATATTTTGGATCCTTGACGGAAGCTTCCCGGATAACCCCTATTAGGTTAGATTGTGCATGACTGAAATGTACTTCATAGAGGAAAAGTAATTTTCTGCTTAAAGCATCAGCTCTCAGTTTTCTTTTGCTTTGATGTGTTTCAAGTCAAAATCAAATTCACTCAAGAATGTAGTCCATCTGGCCTGGCATGCATTTAAATTAGATTGATTAAAGAAATTCATCAAACTGTTATGGTCAGTTAACAACAAAAATTTATTTCCCATAGTGTAGTGTTGCCACATCTTTAGTGCATGCACTACCAGAGTCAACTCCAAATCATAGTCAGAGTAGCACTATTCATAATCCTTCAGTTTTCGTGACTCATAATCAATGACATTTCCTTCCCGAGTTAGTACTCCACTGACGCCTTCTTTGCTTGCATCGGTAGACACTACAAAGCATTTTTCTGAATCTGCTACCTTTAGCACCAAAGCGGTTGTAAGCAGTTGTTTTAATTGCTCAAAACTTTTTTGGCATTCCGACGTCTAGTGGAAAGCTCATCCCTTTTTCTGAGGTGAAGTCATTGGGAAGGCAATTTTCAAAAATTCCTTTATAAATCAGTGGTAATACCTTGCCAAGCCTAAGAAGGATCTTATGTCAGCCACGTTTTTCGGTGCGGTCCATTCCATAATAGTTTTGATTTATTTTTGATCCACTGTTATCTCTTTTTCTGATATAACATGGCCTAGGTATTGGATTTGATCTTTGTGAAAATTGCATTTGCTGATCTTTGAATACAACTAGTTTTCTCGCAGAATCTATATTATCGTTCTCAAGTGCTCCTTATGTTCCACTTGGTTTTTAGAGTATATTAGTATATCATCGATAAAAATCAATAAAAACTTTTCTAGAATGGGATGGAAAATATTGTGCATTGGGCTCATGAATGTGGTTGGTGCATTGGGAAGGCCAAAAGGTAGTACCATGAACTCGTAATATCTGTAACGAGTGCGGAATGCGGTTTTACAAATGTCTTCATCCTTTATTATGATTTGGTGGTATCTAGACCTTAAATCGATTTTCGAGAACATGCTAGCTCCCTGTACTTGGTCAAATAAGTCATCGATGCGAGGTAGCGGGTATTTGTTCTTTATGGTAAGCTTATTCAGCTAACGATAGTCAATGCATAATCGTAGGGTTTCGTCCTTTTGGTGTACAAATAGCACCAAGGCTCCCAAAGGAGACATAGTTGGGTCATGTATCCTTTATATAATAGCTGATGCAGCTGCATTTTATGTTTAGTGAATTCTGGAACACTCATACAATAAGGGGTTTTTGAAACACGAGTTACTCTGGGCATTAGTTCAATTGTAAAATCAATGTCTCGCCTTAGGGGTTAAAAGAAATGCTTCAAATTTTGCCTTTGAAAGCATATAATCCGATCCATGTAGAAAAGAAATTCCATCTACCTCGTAATTAGCTCTCTTTCTCTTTTAATTCCTTATTGCTCCCATTGAACTAAGATACTTCTTTTGCTGGTTATAAGATCAAGTGATGGGAAAGAACACTTCCTCGTTTTGTTCCTTTCATTGCATGGCTTGGCTACTTGTATTGGACTGGTAATATATGCTTACTTATGGTTTTACAGGTTGATTTTATTGGACCGATAATTATGTCGTCCATTCTTTCGGCATGTAATCTTACTACAAGGCTCACATTCTACAAGGGTTTTCTGTTGGAGTTACCCACAGTTACATGGGTACCACTCCCAGGCATTGAAGAGCACATACTCGAAGCTCCCCCACTCCTAGGAGCTTGGAAGTTGATCAGCAATGCTCCAAAACTGGAAGGAGCTTCAAAGAGTACTTTGGAGCTTTTCGGGAGCTTCACTGCAACTGATTTTTGATGTTTTGGGAGCTTCACTACAATGAATAAGTGCAAACATAGGTGTATTTGACATTTTCAGCTTGGGTGCTTCTTAAATTGATGGAACTGTGCGAAGGGAAGGGTATGCTGCTGGGTTTAGATTTGGATATGGGTCTAGAACTAAGAGAAACAACCTTCTATCCAAATAAAGATGAGGCGTTTGGCCAACCCTGACCTTTGTCATTGGGAAACTATTCATTCTCCTCATAAATGTGGATGGTGGATCGATATAAAAGAATTCAAGAAAATTGTTTGCCATTGGCAAAACCATCATTATCACCCAAGCTGAATGGACAAGAGATGGAATACTAAAGAAAAAAAAATAGTTGAAATTATGAAATATAAATATTATTTAAAAAACAATTTTTAATTTAATTTTCATATTTATTTAAGTATAAAATTTATATTAACTTGGAAATTTATAATTTTATTATACAAACTCTTTTTAAAATAACATTGGATTTCAACTTTATTGTTTTAATTTTTTTTAATTCTATTAATATATATTTTATTTTTTTCATCTCTATTATAATTAGATGTAATATATATAATATTGGTGAGGTTACATCAAGGGCGAAGAATTGAACCAATGACTTAACATATAGTGTTGCTTGAAATCACCTAATAATTGACTAATAACAACCTTTTATCGGGTTTGAGAGTTCTGCATGTTTCTTTGCTCAAAAGGAATTTGATTGAGAAATTGTTGATGGATTAATATTTTGATTTTTTTTGGAAATGTTTCAAAGTTCAATCTTTTACATGTTTTTTTGCAAGATGGAATTTGATTAACATTTTTTGGATGGAAATAAATAAATAATTTTATTTTTATTTTTAATATATATTAAATTTTAATATATTATATTATTGCCATGACATTTACTATAAATTTAGACCATATTTCTATCCGTGCTGGATAGTCATTCGCCGTATCATAAGTACCTGCGTGCCGGAAACTTTTGCCACACCTCTGTACTCGGGTATCCTCAATTCCTTTGCAATGTTCTATTTATCGGTAACTTTTAGGATGATTTTACTCCTACGCTTACTTTCCTCTTATGCTTGTTCATAGAGTTTAGCGACACAGATTCTTGCTTCACCCTTGAATGTTGTGAGCTTCATTTTGATTGGTACTCGGGTACACTACGTATCACTGCCTAATTACGACTACCTCTGCTACTAGGTTTTACTAGAGTTACTTTCTGTGGCGTTTTGAAGTTTCATAGAATTTGTTACTTTCACTTCTCAAAATTTGTTCAAGGCTTGAGGGTTTTAAATCAGTTCTGAAAGGGTTTTTATAGCAGAGCCGATCCTGCTCATTTATAGAAATAATTGTCCCTATTGGCTACGGTCTAGACAGGTTTTTGGGTTGCTTACTTAAGTCAGCTTGACCCGGAAGCTAAACGGGTCTCTGTCGGATTCTTAAACAGTTTTTGTTTCGCTTGTGCTCGAACCCAAGTATTTGGATTGGGTTTCGACAGACTTAGTTTTCTTTCCTCTTTTTGAGTCAATTTTTTGGTTGGTAACCCTATTAACCCTACCGTCAACACGATTCATCCTGTGCAATGACAACAACGTATTTTCTAATCTTGAGCATGCGTGGTGTCTGGGAGGTTTCACTTATTCACCTTCCCATTGTATAGGAACACTCTGAAGATTTTAATTTTCAGTAATAGAGTATTGCAATTCATGATATTTACAGTCAAATATTATTGTCACGATTAGTTTTTAAAACTATAACAGTTCCAACCATTTCTTTGTTGTAATTTGAATGAGCATTTTTCTACTATTCCTAAAGAAATACATCATTCACACATAAACAACATACTTTTAAAACATGTACATTGTGTCACCATATTTATCTAATCAATTAGAGCCAAGCAATCCAATTGAGAGTACAACTCTACTCCCAAGAACGAGGACTAAAGTTACGGTTGTTTCTCTCCCTGGAGCACTAAGCCTCCAGAACAGTAGAGAAGAGTGACGTCTAGGGTTTTATTCACTGGTATCAAGGTGCCAACCGAGCCAGGAATTCAAGGTCTCGACTGGTTCATAGCTCATCTTAAGAATCCCTTAATGGCAGCGTCATGCCTGCAGTTTTGTCTCTCCTCTCTATCTTCAGGTGCATCAGCTTTTCCTTCTTTGCCTTTCCTCAACCCGTTTTCCCAGTGAGACGCCTTTTCTATGAGGGGAGAGATAGTGCAACTAAATATCTCTAACTGTCTCGTGCTTGACAAACCTCATTCTTGGGTTCTCTCCCATGGATTCCCAAACTTGTTAGTTAATAATAATTTAACAATCACTAAAAAAATCATTTCCCTTTTAACCATCACGGTTCCACCATACCTTTTACTAATTTCATTGTTTACCAAGATTGCTGAAGTATCCGAGTCTTACTTTTGATCTTCCGTCCATAAAGTTGTAAATATCCAAATAAATTTATCCTAAGGCAGACCAATGCTGAAGTGAGCCTCTCTATTATAGATGCTCACTTTGAAGGCCAAACAAATTGGATCTCCATTGATTAAATTATCTGTGGTCGAAGATATTATTTCTAAAAAATAAGTCTACAAATCAAAAAGCGCCTCGTCACATTGTCTTCAAAGAGTTTTCTCAATTAAGAAGTATCATATATTAAAGAGTTAAGTTATTTTACGCCATCTTCAGCCACAAACAATTGTGTTAGCAGACGCGTTTTGTGCCATCTTCTGTCCCAAACAATAATATCAAAGGACCATAGGAGCTAGTACGATCAACCAAGTCCCTTTGGGCTTTGAGCATGTCCAAAAAATCACTCAATCTTACACTCTCTCAAACAGAAAAGCATTACAAATTTTCAAAGCGTTGCAAATCTCCAAGACCACTGAGAAAGCATTATTGTAATTTTTTCCCCAAATTAAGTTGAGTTTAAAAGGTAAAATCTAAATACTTGGAGAAATAGTTTGTATTCTGTTGAAAATGTAATTTCAAAGCCGTACCAACGCCAAAACCACCGCAGTAAGCCTCAAACCCGCTTGAGGCATATCGGACCGCTTTTTGGGTGAGGTGGTTTCCGTACTTAGGCGCTCCGATAAGGTATAGTGTTGACGCGTGGATGAGGCGTGACATCACCCTCTGACACTTATCGGAAGGTAAATGTCGGTCAAAAATAGTCATCCGATATTCTCCTCCGCCGTCCGATCGCAAGGGAGGTTCTCCGGCGTTGATTTCTCCATGGTCCATATGGGGCCTGCAACAAATAAATGCTGCGTGGAGTAAAATCATTGACCATACCCTATGTTAATGAAATGTCATAGTTTTTAGGTAATACATTTAATGTTTTTTAAGGCACGTAATATTTCTTTTATACGGAAGTATGGGTGTAAAAAGGGTATGTAATTTTTTTTAATTGCATATGAATCGTATGATATATATGTTTTGTATGAGAGTTGACTTTAAGTTTTAGTTTTTGCACACGGGAGGTGGAGACAACGTTGGTTCGCAGCAGCGAATGAAGACCAGGGAAGAAGAGAAACACAAAAACACAGCAGTCGGAAGGCAGCAGAGGTTTTGGTAATGTGTAAAAGCACATTTTTATTCGAATATGCAGCAGGTTGTAATGTAAATTTTTGGTGTATGCGTAACTTCCACACAACCGTGTGTTGTTTTATTTTACAGCAGTAAATTTATGTAAGAATTTCTATTCTTACAGTAGTAAATGTAAAAGCTATTTTACAGCAGTAAATGTGAAAAGAAGATTTTACACAGTGGTGTAAAAATAATTTTGTAACAGAGGCAGAGTAATTTTGTTTTTGGTGAAAAGTTTTTGGTGAATCCCTCTCAGCATAGAGGATGAATATGTATCAGTGAATTTGTTTTAATGAATAGAAATCTTTTATGGTGGTGCAATACTCTGTTCTCAGTAAAAAAAAATTTAAAAGGCTTCCCTATGCAAAAAGATCCTGGAGTAAAGGAAACAGAGCATTGCCTCTGTGTGTTATGTTTGTGTTTTTGGGATTTTGCCAAAAAAATCCCCAACAGTGGTATCAGAGCAGGCTTAGGCTCTTTGAAGGTGACAAAGAAGCTGAAGGGAGGAGTCTTTTGTTGCAGCAGTAGATCTTCTCCAGCAAAGTGAAGTCTCAGGTATTTCACAAAGTTTCTTTTATGTGTTGCTGAAGAAACAGTGAGTGTTTTAAATACACAGTCAAGGATTTAGAAACATAGTTAGAGAGTGCAAGGAATGGCCAGCACAAGCACTGGTATGGGTATGTTTAACACCCAGCTCCCACAGTTCAATGGTAGGAACTATGACTATTGGGCAATAACCATGACAGCCCTGTTTGCCTCTCAAAATTTATGGGAAATAGTTGAAGATGGTTTTGAAGAACCAACAGATGAAAATGAGTTTAATAGATTAACTCCAGCAGAGAAGGATCTGCTGAAGAGCAATAGGAAGAAGGATTCAAAAGCCCGTGTGTTGTTGTATCTAGTAGTAGACCAAAGTGTGTTTCCAAGGTTAGCAACAGCTAAGACATCCAATGAAGCATGGGAGACCCTCAAGACAGCCTATCAAGGCATGGAGAAAGTGAAGACAGCAAAACTACAGTTGCTGAGGAGAGATTTTGAAAACCTGTGTATGAAGGAGTCAGACAATATTGACTCATTCTTCACACATGTAATTGGTTTGGTCACACAAATGAGGACTCATGGAGAAACCATCGAAGAAAGGAGGATTGTGGAGAAAATATTGAGGGTCTTACCCTCAAAGTTTGATGCTATTATCACCACCATTGAAGAGACAAAGGATCTCTCAAACTTTTCAGTTGATGAGCTACATGCATCACTTGTAACACATGAGCAGAGATTGAGTAGGAATGAAAACTCATCTCTAGAGCAAGCCTTTAAGACCCAGATGTCCTTTGGAAGAGGAAGAGGTCAAGGCAGAGGAAACAAGAGAGGAAGAGGCAGAAGCCAGAACAGAGGTGGAAAGAACAGTCCAGCAAATGCTCAAGGAAGAGGCAGCAATTCAAATCAGAACCAAGGCCAAGGCAGCAGCCAACAAAGAGAACAACATCATGCTCAAGGACAAAGGTATGAAAAATCCAATGTCCAATGTTATTACTGTAAAAAATATGGGCATTATGCCAGTGAATGTAGGAAGAAGCACCATGATATGAGTAATAGACAAAATGCAAATTTTACTAGAGAGAACATCAGCCAAACTAATGTGTTGTTAGCTTGTAACATGGCTGAAACAAACAGTGAAGACATATGGTTTTTAGACTCACGATGCAGCAACCATATGACAGGAAATATAGCTCTCTTTTCTGCCTTAGATAAAAATATGAAATCAGAAGTCACACTAGGAACTGATAGCAAAATTTCTGTTATGGGAAAAGGGGAGGTAAAAATATTTACAAAGCAAGGAGAAAGGAAAACC
>APFE030118883.1:0-10874 GCA_000404065.3 Pinus taeda | reverse complement strand
TATGTACAAACAACTTTAAGTGCAACCAAGCAGGATCTACAAAGACATGATGACGATCTAGGGTTTTTATGGATTTCCTAAAGAGTGTACTCCTAAGGTTCTTAGAAACCTTATGGATTTCCTAAAGAGTGTAATCCTAGGGTTATTAAAAACAAATCCTACATTCCTTGACTTCTCCCTTGAAACTTCAACCCTAAGGATTTTGTGTCATACCCTAAACTTGATCTAATTCCACCCTCACTATATTTTACTATAAACCCCTAGATCTTCCTTGCAAACCTTAAAATATAGTATCTAGTGTTTCTATGAGAGAACAACTATATTAGGGTTAGGTTTAATTACTTAACAAGCTTTACTAATTCAAGTATCCTCTATGATTTTAAATCCCTAGATACCAAAAACTTTCAAACCCTAGATTCTAGTCTTACAAAACCTTAATTACAAAAAAAAACTTTATAAATTGAAATGAACATAAAGAAACTTTGCACATACCTCATGCCTCATTCTTTTGCAAAGATTTGATGAGACATTGTTTAATGTACCCTTATTTTCCATGATTATTATAAGCTTCTAGAAAACCTTCTTTACAAGGATTACACATCTTTTTCCTTCATAATCATAAGAAGCTACTACAACGTCTTGTTCAAGATCTTAAAACTTGATCTTATAGTTAAAGGAATTGTCATTTCCACTATTGTCATGATCTCTTAATCACAACTAACTTCAAGAGAATATCAAGTCAATATGCTTTCTCAAGATGATCAATTATTGCTTCTTTTTCTACACAATCATTTTCCCTTCATGACAATATATATGGAATGAAGCTTATTCTATCACATCTAGAACTTTCGATCCTTTGGATAGGACTTGTTACAAATGCTTCAAACACCTTGAGTCTAGGCTTATAATGCCATTCCAACTTTTGATCTATATTCCTTAATAAGTTACTTCTCTTCATAGGATTGTAGGGTTATTCCTATGCCATTGTAGGCTTCCAAATCTTGAGTTTACAAAATTCATTTTTCTCTTCGTAGGATAGACCTCTTCATGGAATGTTGAACCTATTTTAGATCAATAGCCTTCATGCTTTGAATAATTTTAGAATCTACAGATTTCTTGCACAGGGATTAGAACTTGGTTCAAATATTTATACTCACTATAGTTGGTATAACAATGGTTGAGATTTGATTTAATCTGACTCATCTCTTTCTCAAATTCTAATGAGACCACAAAATGGTCCCAACAATCTTCAATATTATACACAAAACAATCCACACAAATGCTAGTCCTTATCTCTTCTTCCTTACTACCTTTATGTGCTTTTCAAATCTCTTGAAATGGTGGCATGAATACCTCATAAATTTCATATTCCAAACCTAGGGTTGCGGCTTGATTTCAGAGGCCCAATCTTATTTTAATTTACACAAAGGTAGCCTAGAAATTACCTGTTCCAATTTGGATCTTAGTCTAGTTCTCTTGTCCTTGAAAACTGATGTAAATAATATTTTTCTTGGCTTCTTGGAGCAATGTACAAGTTCTTTCAGTGATATTACAATTTCCAATGTTTACATCCTTAACTCTAATACCATGCTGGAAATTTAATTAGGGAATCTTTTACTTCCATTTTCCATTACATAAAATTAAGTTGTGACATTATGTTATTCTTGTTCTTATCATCAAATAAATGTGAAACAATAAATATCACATCCATACAAAAATGAACATAGTATATAGGCTCCAAGCCAGGGTAAAAACTCTTCCAAGGGGAAACCCCAGAAATACCTCTCTTCTTGTAGAACCACTTTCAAAGGAGACTTCCAAGAATAAACCCTAGGCTAGGCCTCTCACCAAAATCAAGGTCATCCAACTCAAATAGCTACCTCAAGAAAAATAACAAAATTACCGAAGGAAGAAAAAAAAAGATCTTCCAAAAACAAGACTCTTCTAGCCTCTCACCAAAATCAAGGTCATCCAACTCAAATAGCTACCTCAAGAAAAATAACAAAATTACCGAAGGAAGAAAAAAAAAGATCTTCCAAAAACAAGACTCTTCTAGCCTCTCATCCATCCTAAAAATAACCTTCAATTCACATGTAATTTTCAGACCCATGGAAACCTTAGAAACTTTAGGGTATTTGCACATGTGAATAGTATAGGGAATATTTCAAACCTTCACGTGGTTCTAAGACTTCCTCCTTCTTTATTATCTTTCTTCTCATGTATTCTAAGACTCTTGCACTCTCTCTATTGTATATTGAACCCAAGATATGCCTGCTTGATATATTTCTCAATGAGGTTGAGGTCCATCCTTTTATAGTTTTTTCAAGAGGCTCAATTAGCCCTTTCGAGGTTGAATTCAATCCGGTTGGATGACTTGATATTGGTAGCCTTTATAGGCACTTCTAATTACAAAATTAAATTTTCTTTCTTTGATATAAGTTCCCAAATTGGTATTTTATAATGACAAACACTCATTGAATCATTAAAAACCTAGGATAACTAACGAAAAATAACTTGAGCATGAAACCCATACTCCAAAAATAATTTATTTGTATTCTTTACATTATTTTTCTTTCTCCTTTTTACATGAGAATTAAATCATGACATCAATGAAATGAAAATTATGAAGACCAAAATTAGTTATAAATTCCAACAAGAGATACATGTAATTTTGATCTTGTGGTGTCGCCCATTGCTTACATCTTCAATTTCTATTTATTTAATACCTTAAGCAAAAGTACTACAAGAATTAAAATCATTTATAATTTTATGTTATGCAGCAAAGAAATTTTGTATCCAATACATTGGAAGCCTAGCGAACTTGCTTACACTAGGAAGAAATTTAATTTTTACATTCCAGTTTCTACTAATTCTAGGTTTTATAATACCTGAATTGAAATGTCGGATCTTTTGTAGATATTAATTTAATAAGAAGACAAGGAAGCCAACTTGGTAGAAGCATTTAGAATTGATTACATGAATGGAGGTGAGATAACACTAGATTTTTATCACTGTATGCTTGGATTATTATTTTAATATATGATTCCATTCTTGTTGAAAATGGCAACAAGAAATGCTAAAGTTAGAAGTGCTAAAAATAGCATTTTGGGTACCAGTGCTGGATTGGGCAACAGGGAATGAAAAATGGAAGTGCTAAAAATAGCATTCTATTTTTAGTAGTTCGAGATGGATTCCTAATTTTAGTCAGTCCCTGGATTAAAATAGGAAGTAAAATTCGAATTTGATATTAACAACAGTTTGTAAATTAATTAATTTATTCATCTTGAGTTAATTATTTAAGGAAAAACAAACTTGAATTCTATGTGAGGACATGCAACAGTTTATCTATTAATTGAGGAATTTATCCATTAGTTAAAGAGATAAGGATGAGTTGTAATTAGTTGGCTCAGTTAACTGAGTCATGTCCAGTTAGATTAATTTAACAGTTTGTTAAATTAATGAGAGTTTAGTTAGTTAATGCTTGCATGCATGTAACTATTGTATTTTAGATAATTGAGTATTCACTCATGGATAACTCATGCATGTCAGTTCAGACAGAGACCTAGTTGAGATCAGAGAAGGGACAATGTACTATCAGTTGGATATATATTTTTCCTATAAAGGAACCTCATCCATGATGAGGATTTATCTCCTTCAGGACTGCGTAGTTGGATAAGAGGTTAGTGAGTGTGTGAAGAGGCCAATTCACACAAGTAGCTGCACTAGACCCCAATTAGAATTACACAAAGAAGTAGGAGGCTTAGAGGGTAGACCAGAAGCTAGATAGAAGCCTTTGACTATCTATGAGCAACATAGGTATTGCAGAGAGAGCAAGATAGCTTTTGAGCTAATTATTTTTGTAATACTAGCTATATTTCCACTTGTATGATAATACAGAGTTGGGGTTTTGGCTAAAGCTTTCCCATGGTTATATCTTCTGTGTTATGTGTGATTGATTCCTTCTTATTAGTTATATGTGTTCTTATTGATGTTGCTCAAATTGATTAAGCTTCCACTAAATTGGTTGTAGAAGTAGATCAAGTATTTTTCTTTAGTATATTCAATTATTAGGTGATCTGCAATGGGAATTTCTACATGGTATCAGAGCACAGGTGGTCAAGGAAGAACAATATACAAGAAGGGAGTTTGTGGTTCTTGAATATAGAAATTGAGTTCTTATCACATCTCTATTTCACCTATGGCGTTATATGGTTTGAGACTCGAATATTCCCTTAATGGCAGTTCAAATTATATAGCCTGGAAGGATCGTATGGAAGCAGTACTAGAGGATAATGGTCTAAAGGACTTCATTGATCAAGAAGTCCTCAAGCCAACTAGTGTTGTTGAATTGGTTGAATGGAAGAAAAGTGTGGCTGGAGCAAGGAGAATCCTTCTGGAGGGAGTTCGAGATCACATAGTCTCGAGTCTCCATGGGAAGGAGACACTGTTTTCAATGTGGAAAACATTGGAAGATCTATATCAGAATAGCAGTGATCAAAGGAAGCTGGCACTAAAAGACAAGCTTCGAAAGATCAACTGTGAAAAGGGTGACATGATCTCTATGTATCTGAACAAGCTCACCACATGCAGGGATGATCTTGGAAGTGTAGGGATCATGACAGCTAATGATGACATGGTGAGTCTTCCACTCCTCAGTCTTCTTCAAAGCTGACATAGGTACCAGGAGTCGATTAATGGAAGAGAGAAACTGCTAGATTGGGAACGAATTTGGTTAGATTTGATGTAGGAGGATATAAGAAGAAGCACCAGAGATGGTTCTTCATCCATGGAGGATGAAGAAAAATGTGCCTTAGCGAGTAAGGAAAAGAAGGGGAAGAAGAAGGTTTCTCTTTCCAAATCTAGTTCTTCCCATGGTGGGAAGAAGTTTGACAAATCAAAAGTGTGATGCTTTCGTTGTCATGAGGTGGGCCATTTTTCTACAAATTGTCCATAGAGGAAATCCAAGAAGGGATCCGGGGAAGGATCTGAAGGTGAGAAACTTGCTTCACAATTCGAGTTGGATTTCACACTCTTCACATGCATGGTTTCATCCATGGTGGGAAGTGGTTAGTTTCTTGACAGTGGAGCTTCTTTCCACATCACCGGTGACAAGAGTTTGTTCAGTACCTTGGAGGAGAAAGATCTCCAGATACTCATAGTGATGGGTAATGATGAAAAGTATAGTGTGTCAGGTGTAGGCACAATTGTTTTTCAGAGGGAGCATGGAGCTCGCCTTACCTTGATCGATGTCAATTATGTACCAGGACTGAAGAGAAACTTGTTGTCGATTGTGATGTTGGAAGATAGAGGATATGATGTAGTCTTTAGTAAGGGAAAGTTTTTCCTTAGACACGTCATCACTAGACAAGTGAAGCAGATCGGTTCACAGGTTAAGAACCTATATGCTCTTGAGGTTCAATATGCATGCAAAGCCTTGAGCAATAAGGCAATTGATGGATACTTGGTGGTTGAGAGGGAGAGTATATTACCTCTCAACATGCAGTTCCAGAAGAAGTCTCAGATGATTGTGGAGGAGCCACGATTGGTGAAGTAGCTTAAGGAGGTTGTGGAGTAGCCACAACAAGGGAAGTTGAGTGGAGATTGAGAAGAGACATCTACTCATGTGGAGACCTCCAGTAGAGGTAAACCTCAAGCCAGGTGGGTAGAGGGATCACATATAGCCATACCACCAAGTAGGAGGTGGGGCGATGTGGAGTGATCATCCCAAGGAGGAGGGGCAGGATCCTTGAGGTACCCAACCTCTTTGATTCAAATTTGCTATGGGAGCCCCAATGAGGAGTAGCGGGACTGACTGATTGGGTAGAGACAAATGTAGATGGAGCGGTAGAGAGAGCTACAATGCAGGAATATCAAGACAATGCAAAGCTAGCAAGCTACAACAATGCAAGAGTAACAAGTGTGTTGCACTAGTACAGGATGGCATAGAGAGGTGTGCAACGGTGCGAGATGCATGGAGATGTTGCAGTAGCTCAGAGGTCAGAGAGGGAGCACTTGTCAGTAGTAGGTAGAGCTTTGGCATCAAAGTATGTTTCTAGCCCAACAGAGAGGTCAGTGGGGAGTTTTTTTTGTTCCGAGAGTTGTTGGAGCAACCACACTTGGTAGATGTGTTGCATGCAGAACATTCCAGAGGTACAGGATTGGGTTCGTGCTGAAGAACTTTTTGTTGAGAAGGAGTGTTGAAAATGGCAACAAGAAATGCTAAAAATGGAAGTGCTAAAAATAGCATTCTATTTTTAGCAGTTCAGGATGGATTCCTAATTTTATTCAGTCCATGGACTAAAAGAGGAAGTAAATATATTCGAATTTGATATTAACAGCAGTTTGTAAATTAATTAATTTATTCATCTTGAGTTAATTAGTTAGGGAAAAAAAAACTTGAAGTCTATGTGAGGACATGCAACAGTTTATCTATTAATTGACGAATTTATCCATCAGTTGAAGAGATAAGGATGAGTTGTAATATTGAGTTGTAATTAGTTGGCTCAGCTATCTGAGTCAAGTCCAGTTATATTAATTTAATAGTTTGTTAAATTAATAAGATTTTAGTTAGTTAATGCTTGCATGCATGTAACTACTGTATTCAGATAACTGAGTATTCACTCATGGATAAATCATGCATGTTAGTTTAGACAAAGACCCAGTTGAGATCAAAGAAGGGACAATGTACTATCAGTTGGATCAATATTTTTCCTATAAAGGAAGCTCATCCATGATGAGGATTTATCACCTTCAGGACTACGTAGTTGGATCAGAGGTTAGTGAGTGTATGAAGTGGCCAATTCACAGAAGTGGTTACACCGGACCCCAATCAAAATTGTGCAAAGAAATAGGAGGCTTGGAGGGTAGACCAGAGGTTAGATAGAGGCCTTTGGCTGTCTATGAGAAGCAAAGGTATTGCAGAGAGAGCATGATAGCTTTTGAGCTGATTCTTTTTGTAATACTGGCTATATTTCCACTTGTAAGATAATACAAAGTTGTGGTTTTAGGCTGAGGCTTTCCCCTCATTATATCTTATGTGTTATGTGTGATTGATTCCTTCTTATTAGTTATATGTGTTCTTATTGATGTTGCTCAAATTGATTAAGCTTCCGCTAAATTGGTTGTAGAAGTAGATCAAGTATTTTACTTTAGTATATTGTATTATCAGGTGATCTACAGTGGGAATTTCTAAATGGTATCAGAGCTAGCTGATATGTAGAAAAATTCTACAATTCTTTAGAGATTCAATATATATAAAGATTCTTGACATTTCTAGAAGTAACCTCTCCTCTTTTCACAACTGCTCAAAATTTTTCTTTTCAAGAAGTATTACTTTTGGAAAATTTCATAGTGGGAAAAAGAAATATGATAAGCATGTTTTAAGTCTGTGTCATTAGAGCACATAGATCCATGCACTTTCCTTTAAAAATTATACACACATCTATAAATAGACAATCTCTCTTCAATGTTGGAGCTCTAAATATGAGCTAATATTATTTTGTTCCTTGCAACTCCAGATATCATTGGATTCCTTTCTCTTCATATGGGTTAGTTCCTCTATTTTTTGCACATTTTGTTGCCATCATGGTCACTGGTGATTAATTTATGAACTCCGTAACTTTATATTATTTTATTATAGAAATTGCCTTATGATTTGTGACAAGATTTCTATTTATAGGCACTCTTGATGTGCATGCATGGATTATAAAGAGAGGCCTTCCTAATTCAATTTTGTTGACCTTAAAGTGGGTCCCTATGACATTTTCAATTGTGATATCCTACTCAAGTGCAAGAATAACTATTTTTTTTTATAATGACCTAAATTATTGAGATCAACTGCATCTCTATAAAAAAAAAAATTTGCTACAATGGACTTCTTGCTACAATTTCACTCATGGAAATCCCGATTTAATAACATAATCATGAAATTGTTCTCCCATTTCCATATCTATCCATAAAATGGCTACTGCAAATTTTGTTGCACCATGCAATATTTCCTTACATCCCTGGTATTCTTAATACTATTGCTTAGCTATCAATTGCGAAGAAATGATTTTGTTCATAAACTTGTTTTTGAGGATTTGACATATAGGGCATAGGAAAGCAATGTTATAGAACTCCATTTTAAAATAATGTTTCCATCCCATAACATCAATTTTTATGATCATTTTTTTGTTTTCCTAATAAAATGAAACTCTTGTTCTCATTGCAACATCTAAGGAAGACCAAAAAAATATATCATGGACATAAAACTCAACATGGTCAATTTTTGGGTACTTTTAGATTTCAGGAAGGCTTGTCTTGTCTCCTTGATTGTGCCCTGGAATGGTGGGAATTGTACTTTTTGTACATTTTTCAATATCCCTATACACATTAGTGAGAGATAGACTTGAACCTTTTAGTGTCTCCAAAATATTGTTAAAATAATTTGGAAAAAAATTATGTTGAGTTCAATTGTAAGATATCCTTCACTAATGTGATTAATGTGAGCCATGTTTTCACCTTTCACCTATGTAGTGTTCTATTCACATTGCATGCATGGAATAACTTTCACAACATTTTTCTCTTGATTTGCTTGTCTTGTAAATGTGCCAATTTTAAAGAAAAGGATGAAAACTAACCAAGTATTGGAAACATCACAATATTGAAACCTTAATGGTGTAATTTCCTTGGCACCTAGAAAAAATTACCTTGGATAGATCATTATTTAGAAAAAATAGAACTGTGTCCAATGTTTAAACAACCATTGAGATGTGATCTAGGTCATGTTCCTCATCACTATGCATATATAATCATTAATTAAGAGCATAACTTTGTTATATTTGTATCTCTTATAAATTTAGTAGGAAAGGATTTTACAAGTTTCCTCTTTGTTATGACCCCTGTAGATGCATTCTTATGTCACTAACACCATTTCCAACATCTTTTACCTAGAGAGAGGACATATACTTTTCCCATCATCTAGTATGGAATGATGGGAAAAGTAGTGCTCATTTGGTCAACCCAACTGGTTAGATCCAACCAATCAAACTTTTTTGAATCAACTTTAGGGAGATGAGGCATATGATTGTGGGAATGGTCATAGAATGAGAAATTAATAGTGGGATTCTCTTCATCTTCAAGGTGATTACCATTATGAGGGTCACCATGAAAGACAATGTAACCCTCCAAAAATGTACCCTTTAGCCTCACATTTTGACTTATGTAGTGAGGGAAAACATATTAGTTTCCATTTTACTAACTAACTATGAGATAAAATCAATCATTTTATTTACCTCATCCATGGTTGACATGATGTGGGTGTTTGTCATAGGACAACTACATCCACCAAAGAGTTGTTCCAAGAGTTTTCCCAATATAATAAATGAATTAGGAGAGATTTGGAGAGGGTGACAAGTAGCGATAAGATCTAAGTTCACAATAAATACTTGTTTTCTATGGAATCTCGTTGATATGGATTATAATCCTTATGACTTCACAAATATTATCATATCCAATTATTATAATTATGAGGTTCTTATAGTGGATTCATTTGTTTAATCATTTTGGTTTCCTAGTCTTAGGGGTTGATTGATATTTTAAAGGGAATGATTGAGATTTGTTCTCATCTATTCATTGTTCTATGTATAGATCCTAATTTTTCGTATTTGGAAAGTATTTATCTTCTTAGTTTGTTGACATAGTTTTCCTATTCTAAGGCCACACAAGGTTCTCATTTTCTCGAACAAAATAATTTTGAGTTTTATTTATTTTGTGTATAAACTTGGTTTTCCCTCTTTGACTCACTAATTTTATCATACATTTACCACTTTCTCCCTTATCAATGTAAACAAAATTGACAACAACATTTTTTTTTCTATATCCTCTAATAACATTGTAGGCCAATGCTTCTATGGTTGGGAGGAATGATAAGGATTATAATCCATTTGACTTGCATATGAATTTTAAGCACCACCTATTATAATTGGGAGATTATTATTGTGGATCCATCTTCTAGTAATTTTTTGTTTCCTAGTCATAGGTGTTAGTTGAGATTTTTATGGGAATGATTGAGACATTTTCTCAACACATTCCTTGTTTTGTTTATAGATCCTAATTTGTTGCATCTAGAGATGCTTACCCATCTTAGTTTGTTGAAGTAGTTTTCCTCTTGAAGCTTTATTCAAGCTTCTCATTTATTTAATAGAAATTAGTGTGAGTTTGTATAATTTCTTTGTGTAGATATGAAATTGACTTAGGAGTGAGATTTCCCACTACTTTGTTTGGAAAAACCCCATAAAAAATACATTGATTAGTGTCACACAAGGATTATTTTGATCTACGTCTCTGACAATGGTGTTGGTAGGCCAAACACTAGTGACACCACATTAATACACATTATGTAAGAATTATTTTGAGTTATTCCATTTTCAATGTTGTTGGTGGGCCCTAGACCATTTTTTGAGTTTCAACTTCAAGGGAGTATTACTATTATTGAAACCCCAAACTCCTAATATTGCAAATTGTGTAGAAATCAAACTAGAAGTAATAATAAATAACATAGCTTTGTTATATTTGTATCTCTTATAAAATTAGAAAACAAGGATTTTATAATTTGCTTCCATGGTATGACCCTTGGAGATGCATTCTTATGTCCTTGCCACCATTTCCGACATTCATTATCTAGAGGACATATACTTTACATTTAAATAGTTCATCTAGTATGTCATGACGAGATAAGTAGTGCTCATTTGGTCAACCCAACTAGTTGACCAAATGTTGCGAACACATCAAAAAAATGTTGTGAAAGTTCAATGGGTGTTATTTGATTGAAACTTATAATATTGATCTTCAGTGAATATTAAAATATGTGTTAACCTACACTTCTATCTCTT
>APFE030118878.1:0-13508 GCA_000404065.3 Pinus taeda | reverse complement strand
TAATAAGTTTAAAAAATATTAATAAATTTTAATTAATCCCAACGTTTTATTCTAATATAAAATTTTAGTATTCACTTTTACGTCTTATTCTAATATAAAATTTTAGTATTCACCTTTAAAATTTGTTTTTAGAGCAGAGAAGTAAAATTCAAATGATGAATGAAGTATATATTCCATTTTAATATTAGAAAAAGCGCGCCAATAAGTAAAATTCAGATCATGAATTCAGTATATTTGAAGTATAAAATTTGGTTTTGGTTATCACGGATTAGAATTTGAATATGTAAATGCATATTTCAAAATACAAAATTAGAATTTAAAAATGCAAATTGAAATTTTGAGAACATATAAGAAGGTTTTTAAAATGTTAATATGAAATCTTACCAAATATTTTAAAATTAGATTATTTGATATTAAAAAAATAGAATCAAATTTATATATTCTAGATAATGTAGAACTCTTTTCAAAATGATGGAAATTAGTAAAAATATTTATTTACTAAATATGAAATATTTTACAATTAGTTGGGTTTGCTATTTGTAATTTTTCGTAATATCAAATTTGACAACTTAGTGTTATAGTAAAGGTGAGTACAACCTGATTTTGAATGTGTAAATCGTATTTCAAAATACAAAATTGGAATTTAAAAATGGAAACTAGATTTTGAAAATACATAAACAAGGTTTTGAAAATGTTAATATGAAATGTTATAAAATATTTAAAAATTAGATTTTTTGATAATAAAAACTAGAATCAAACTTATATAGCCTAGATAATATAGAACTCTTTTTAAAATAGAGGAAATAAGTGAAAACATTTATCTACTAAATATCAAATATTTTACAACTAGTAGGACTTCTTATTTACAACTTTTGGTAATATCAAATTTGTCTAGTGATATAGTAAAGGTGAGTACAACTTCAAATATTCAAATATGTGATAATCACTCACATTTAGATATTGAAATATGTGGTAGTCAAATATTACAATATGTGGTTTCTTACATATTGTGTAGTTAGTAGGACTTGGTATTTAGAACTTTTGGTAATATCAAATTTGATAACTAGTGATATAGTAAAGGTGAGTACAATATGTAATAATCACTCACATTCAGATATTCAAATATGTGGTAGTCAAATATTACGATATGTGGTTTTTTACTCATAGTTTTGTGGTGATAGTATCACGGTTCTTCCTAAGAACTAACATAACCACATTAATAAGTGTGGTTGATATATGCGGATAGGAATTTATTAATGGATCATCTTATTACCCTCACAATACTATAAACTAAAAAATAAAATTTCATTAACAAATAGGGTTGTTAAGCATACACACGTGCGTTAACTTTTTCAAATCGTACATAAGGGATAGGAAAAAGAGGCAAAACGCTAACTATTAGAGAACTACAGGAAACCTATATATAGAATAAAACATAAAAAAAGGAAACTATACCTACGACATAAAGTGAAGGAAAATGAAATTCATGGATCCATTTGAATGCTTAAATTATTCACTAAAATTTTCATAAATAATTATCAATTTAGGTTCAGATTGATTTCAACTCTAACAACTGTACAAAACTGAGAATCTATGATCTAAAAATTTAAATCAATTTTTTCTTGATGAAATAAAAATCCATGAGCATGGAAATTTATATGAAATACTTTTGAAGAGAGAAAGCACGAAAACATAGCATTTACTTATAGGAAAGGCTAGATTCCTCTCATTTTCATCTATTTTCCTCCATGCTTTGCCTTCCCAACAAAATCTGGGCATCTGTATTATTAGAATGATTTAAAAAATAAAATTCACTTTTATTTTAAGGAAATATTTATATAAAAAAAACAAATGAACTCCAAATACCAAACTCCTCCCACTTGTTTCTCATCATCCATGCATGAAACTCGATAGCTATACCATTTATTGACATCCTATTTTTTTTCTTTGCATACACTCCTCTTTCGTCTTAGTAAACCAAATCTCATAGAGAAATGAACTTAAATCTAGGATGAAAAACCCAAAGAGATAAACGAAAATAAATATAAAATGTAAAATGTATTAAAACAAAAATGAGTGCAACACAAACAAGAATGGCTATACAAAATAGATGGGAAAAAAAATTTCATATGCATGTCTCATGTCTCCATCAATTGACACTCTTCTCCCATATTGACAAACCTACACTCTTCCTCCTCTCGTCATGAATTCTACTTGTTGTCCATCAGAAAGAATTTAAAGGAAAAAGTACATAGAGAATTAACACAAATCAAGAATGAAGCGAACAACTCTTCTCATCATTTAAAAATTAGTTAAATAAAAGTATATAGGAGACTAGGAAACAAACAACAATAAATGACTTGAGAATGTTCCAACTAAACTCAATCAAACTCAAGTGAAACAAAACCACATATGACACCTAGTAGATAGTGATATTAATTATCTCCACACCCCCTCATAATCTCAATTGTTACAAGTATTGGGATCATCTTGGTTCCAAAGGGAAAAACATACACTGAGGTGCTTTTTTGATCAACTAAATTACATCCATAATTGTTGCCTATATAACAGGGAAGTGAGCAACTTTCTGAATGTGTGTAGAACAAACCATAGTCAACTATTCTTGGAACAGATCTTAAGATTGTTTTCATGACCCTCCAATGAGAAATCTTTGGTGGTTGCATAAAATTGGAGACAAAACTAGCTACAAACAAGATATCAGGTTTAGTTGAAGTGAGATACAATGGACCACCTAGTAGAAATTTATACGATGTGGAATCGATTGGCGGTGATACATCTTGTTTGTGTAGCTTGGTGCCTAGATAAGTTGGAGTATCACTTGGTTTGCAATTGGTCATTCTAAACTTCTAGAGGATGTCAATGGCTTTTTTTGTTGACAAATAAAAATTCCATTAGGATGTTACTCAATTTCAATGCCTAAGAAATATTTCATGGGCCCTAAATTAATCATATCAAACTATTTTTGCATTGTTTCTTTGAATTTTTCTAACATCATATTGCCTGTATAAAGCATATAATCAACATAGAGGAAAACAATGAGAATTTTACCTTCATGAGTTTTGGTATACAAAGTTGGCTCATGGTTTCTTCTGCAAAAACCACTTTTGATGAGATAAATGTCAATGTGACTATACCAAGCTCGGGTAGCTTTTTTCATGCCAAACAAATCTTTCTTCAACATGTACACCTTATGCTCTTATAATAACCTGCCATTATTGTAATATTTCCTTATCTAAATTGAATTATGATAGATAGAATGGAAAAAAATCCATGAAAATTATCATAATACTTATGTAAATGAAAATTTTATTAAATTAATGGAATGCAAGTACTGGGAATAAGATACCTAGAAAATGAGATTCTTTCCAAAGAAGTATAAAGCAATATCTCATTATCAAAATGGAATTGGAATACTCTTTCATGATAAGAATTCTAGATGAAATTCTAGATAAACTTAATGGATGGGAGAGAAAAATCTGTTAAGTTGCTTAGCTTGAGAAATATGCTAAAATTGGATAAAGCATAAAAGCATCACAAGAGAGAAACGTGAGATTTTATGGAAAATCCTGGGAAAGTGGATAGACGGTCCACAAAAGAGCGATCTAGCTAAAGGAAACTTTATCATTAAATAAATGTATTAAATATGTATTCAAGGGAGCAACTAGTGGATTTGATTCTCTGGCATGCTTATCTCACCTCAGGGTTGAACTGGAGGAACTCAGTTCATGGTTGGGTGGTGAATCCAATAGTTTATTCCCAAGTGAATTTTTAACAGTATATCATGGTTGGGTGGTGAAACCAATAGTTTATTCCCAAGTGAATTTTTAACAGGTGAAAATGTCTATGATGTATATGTTTATATTTGAATTAGTATATTATTGATGAATTACTTAAACCTCTTCTTAATATTAATTTATCCGTTGTAGTATATAATTGTGGGAATACGGTAAAGAATTTGTAAATTTTGATCTTTAAATTTTCTTTCGAGACTTGTAGAAGTTTGAAGTTATAGTAGATCAAGTGATGGATATGGTATTCAAATGAAGAAATAAATAAGTCACATAGCTGAAAGGAAGAGTGAGTCATGATTGTATTATAGAAATTATTAGAGTCTACATGTCGTGCAGAGATATACAACATGCCATTCATATACAAATATAACTATCAGAAATTTGGTCAGAGTACCTCAAATACATATACATATATATATTCAGATAATATTCTAATGTAGATACATATATATATTTAGATAATATTCTAATGTAGTGGGTCTGAAGCATACATAAAAGAATGTAACTATGGGAATTAATTTATTGGAACCGATATATACTTTTAGTGTTTACTGCAGTGATGTTTAACTCCACAGAATTGGAATATGATAAAATGAGTAAGTTACGTGGTTATAGAAGGTAAATAAAGTAGATAATGAAACCCAAGAAGGAATATTTCCATTTAATGTGTCAAATACTTTAAGTGAATTTTATCAAATAGGCACTAGCATGTCCGAAAATTAAAGGTGGGAAAAGATAAGACACTAACCACCTTTTACGGACAGGATGCAAGTGTCAATTTTAGGTAATGGTCAATTGATACTATATAACTATGGTTCAGACAAGAGTGGGCTGAGAGGAAAGGATTTAAAATTTTAAGGTGAATTAACTCCTTAAATAGTAGGTAATACTTCACAAAATTGTTAGTTAGGGGTAGATAATGACACGTTGCACATGCTACACTAGAACACTGTCAATGTGCAGGAGGGTAATCAAAGTAACAATAGAAGATAAATAGATACAACTTTTAGTGTCAATAAAGGAACGTATAGTAGTCATCGAGTTAAATTATTTTATGCTAATCATGAGATAAAATTCGACACATTAATATTTGAACAAATAGAAAAAACAATCAAACACAGAAAACACAACTTACTACACTTTTCAAAGTCTACACCAAAATAGTATCTCCCAAATTAGCATCTCGTTATCCAGAACTGTCAATAGAATTAATTTTATGAAAGAGGATATATAACCAACAATAATAATATGTTCAATATTACATGAGAAAGCAAACCAAACCCTCAACGGGGAAAACTCTTAAATTCATAACTAGAATCATCATTTGACAAAGTGTACTAGGGGAATGTTGTAAATAGAACATAATTATAATTCTAGTCATATGGTAGTACCGGTTAAACTAGTTCTGGACCCCATCAAAGGAAGTTCTATAACCCAACCATGGAGTAAAATGTCAAACAAACCTAAAAAAAGGGGAAACCTTGCAGTGAAGGAGCATATATTTATATGGCTGAATAAGATAAATAATTCGTTTATTATGTTGTTTCAACACCCATAGCAAAAATGACAAAATAGAGACTCATCGTTAAATGAATAGGAAAAAGGGCGAGGAAAAATAGGAGGGAGTACCTAGGGGTTGAGCATCTAGATCTTGTAGCAACCTATTAAATCGTTGGACTAGAAAAAGGGCGAGGAAAAATAGGAGGGAGTACCTAACAGAGGGTTGAGTATCTAGCTTTTGTAGCAACCTATTAAATCATTGGACTACTGCCAGTTAGGCGAAAACCTCAAAACCAGATAAAAATTCTCCTATACACCCAACTGTAAATCATCAATTCTAATATAAGAGAATGTTGCAGAGTAAAAGGGATATGTCATATTTGAAAATATCAAGGAATAATAGAGAGAAAAGGATAAGTCGACCAATGCAGAAATATAGAATCATAACAAAATATTATCTATGGTTTATGAACTAATGATAAATTATTAAAAGATAACCCTTGTCTTTAATGAATTCAAGAATGATCTTAAATGATATTAAATAACATCATAAATGAATGTATTGGTTGTGCATGTTGAGGATTGGTTACTGACATTAAACACCCATACCTTTCAAGTTAAGTTATTTAAACAATGGAAATGAAAGAATCCAACTTGGGAATGTTGGGAAGGCGTAACTAGTATAACTGCCATGATGGTGGAACCGGAACATCTATTTCCATATCTGATTGAGATGGTTGTACTAAAGAACATTTGCGTAGTTAAAACTAAGTAACAATAATAGTATATAACCAAGGTGTGTAACCTATGTGCGGGGAAAGAAGAATTCTTGTAAATATATTACAAATAAAAGAAAAATGAAATAACTCTAATACCACCATGGTTAAGCCTCTTACATGAGATAGTAAAACATATTCAATAAGACAACCCATGCTCCTTCAGTGGGTAGTGTAGAAAGTTAAACCGTCAGCTTGAAAAGTGCGGTCGAGTACAGGGAAGAAGAAGAATAAAGGATTTAACCATGGACAAGAAGTAAACAAACTAAGTTCATATTTCACCCAAATATATATATACAAGAAATTTCACTTTACCTTTACTTCTATGTATTGGAAAATGGAGTCTAGGACTCTCTATGCACTTTGGGATAAAAGAAAAGAGACTCATTCAGTTGATTAAGGATTGGATTAGTTGTGAGACATTCTTGGAGGCACAACGTAATCCCACATTTAGCCTCAAACCAATTTGGAGCACAGTGTTCCATATATTTAGGACAATATTAAGCAAGCGGCCTTGAAAATCTAGAACACAACATCATCCAAGAACAAAGTTAGTTAACCACATCGGGGCACCTCTGCGAAAAGTAAGTCAAATTTTAAAAGGAAAACAAATGAAGATCAGATGCAAGGAATTCCGTTGTAAATGCTAGCTGCTCTCTCTTCCTCTCGACTTTCTGCGTGAATAAAAGCCTAGATGTTATGCATGTATAACAACAATGTGACAACAACTCTAGATAGTGAACGCCAAGGAAGAGAATGTGTTGAAGGCTTAGGGTTATATGTGTTAGGTTTTCCCAAAATTAAATCTTAACTCTGGATGGAAATCATTTCATTCTTGTCGTCTATGTGTGTGGTACTGACCACGTGAAGATCATGTGATAAAGAAAGATGCGGCGGAAGGGTATTAGTGGGTGAAGTTTCAAAGAAATTTGGAACATGGAGTTCATTTATGAGATATAGGGAGTTGAGAAAAGGTGTCGATAATGTCTGACCATAATGTATAATTAAAGAAAAAGTTTAGGGATTGTGATATGACTCGAAGCAATTGTGCATTATAAACATAACAACATTGAAGTTATCACCTTTAGAAATTGGTTGAATACCACACCACAACGTCACGAGTAAGGAACATAACCGTTATTCGTTTGTGTATAGTAATACTAGAGAAATGGAGTATAGTATATGGCAGTATACACCCTTTCATATGTATGCTTCATGGTAGTTTTTTTTTTCTCGGTAAAATTAATCTATTATGTACAGAAACAAGATACAATTACATTTTTGCTGTCAAAAACCCAGCTACCTGGAGATTTTTGCAGCGCTTAGCAGCAACATGCTCAGGTTAGGACCAACAGGAATTCATCTACCCAAAAATTCCCTCGCAGGGGAGATCCAAAAAACACAGTGCTTCGACCTGGACACAGTGACCCTTAGACCCCGACTTGGACATAAAGCGTCGACCTGGACACCAAGCGTCGACCTCGATGCCGAGCGTCGACCTAGACACCGAGCGTCGACCAAAAAGTTCCCTCGTAGGGGAGTCCCAAAAACAATGAATACCAACGCCAGGGCACCAGAACCCTTTGAACACCAGCGTCATGAAACCTATACCCATTAACAGTAAGACGCATTGACACTTGGGCATGTTGACACATAGACAAATTGACCAAAATTTATGAGAACAAGCCACGTAACCTAGAGTACAGACACAACTAGTCCTCTGGTACCTCCTCCACGATTCGACACCAGCCATACTCCTTCACTTCCTACTTTGGAACCTCCTCTGCAACCTCCATGACAGGTTCTTTTCTAGCCTCTGCCCTTTGGCTAACAGGATCACCCAAATTCATCGCTGGAATCGCAGAGGGAATTTCCATGGCTCTCCTAGGTTCAGCAGGTGGAGAATTCTCCCTCTGTGCGCTGGACTCACCCTCTTCCTGGGCTTCCTCAATGAAGAGCACAGAGACATGTGCATTGATTCTTGGGCGGTTCAGGGAGGCATTGAAGGTGAAAACCGTCGAACCGAAGGATGGCGAGGAGGAGGTCCCCGAAGGATGAGCTGGTAAGAATTGGCTTGACCTGAGTGCCATAAACGGGCAGTGACAGTGGCAATGGCAATGGGGGGATGTGTTCTCTGCAACTGAAGGGCGAGAAGTCCCGCCTCGGGATGAGCCGCGCCATCTAAGCATTTGTTGGCGAACCATGGTTGCAGGGGAGTGCACAACCAAGGTGGAGCTAGTGCGACGGAGAAAGTGAATAGATGGCAGAGGATGGTAAGCAGCAGAATGAGGAGGGATCGAAGAGACGAAGATGAGCCCAGCAAAGAGATAGAGACCAGGAACAGTCCAGGAAGCCAGGGGAGCAGAGGTGGCCTGAGAGTTCAGACCCAGCTTCCAGCTCCTCAGCATCAGTGAGACCTCTACCCAAACCCAAATTATCATGGAAATTACCTTGCTTCTACCTTTACTAATACAAATTCCTCTACCTCGAAGCCCACCCGCATTTACTGTGGCCTCCATAAGAGCCGAAGGTCTGAGTTTTGTGTTGCAGTCGATGGTGGGTGGAGCATAAATGTTCCTGTGTTGGATGGATATGCTAATGTACTAGTGCCATCGACGTTTAACTCCCTCCCATGTGGACACGACGTAGGGGCACATGGCCGGCAGGTGGCTCACGCTACATGCCCGACCCATCTCATAACTACCGCGGGTTGTCACCTGCATCTGGGGAATGCCTCATGGTATTTGATGATATAATCCATTTCCTACTTTTATATGATTTTTTTTATATGTTTGTAACTTATTATTGTGGTATTGTAAGGAGAGAATAAAGGGAAAAGATATGAATATAAACACGTTGTATTAGCTAATCATCAAAATTATAATACAATATAATGATAGTAGAAAAGCAAACAGGGAATAATACTAATGTGATGAACAACCATTAAAAAAAAACCAGTACTATAATCAGAGATGTTGTAGCTCCTGTACTATAACTTAAAAATGAGTAGGTTGGTCCACATAATCTTCTTCCTGGAATGTACCATTGAAGAATGAAAATGTGAAGTTGGGTTACATTTTTTGCTTTTTTTTGAGAAAAAGATATCATTTTTAGAAGTTCTTCAACTTTCAACAAGCCAAAACAATTTTTCTATTTATGTATTCATTTTATAATAAAAGAAAAATTCGTCAAAAATTTTATTAGCTTTCTATTACTTTTTTTTTGGAAATATTTTATTCAAATCTGATATGTCAACTTACAAATTGTTTGACTATGCGTTCTTTAAAAATCAAGGAATTCATAACACGTCACGTTTCTGGGAACTAGTGTATTCTTTATTAAATTGGTGTTTTTGAAAAAATTTGTGTTACAACAATCCACACAAAGTCTAGTTTGATATTGTTATATTTATGAAATCAATTGATGCACATCATAATTACTAGGATTTTTAGAATGTAACCAATGTGAAAAAACTGCAGATTTTGAAGATGTTTAGTTCAGCGTCAAATTTCTCAACATATTAGCTATAAGCTCAAAATCTAAAAGCTACCTAGTACAAAAGATGGTCCAATATAATAAACCATAAATTTCTCATATTTTTTTATAGGGTATTTTAGAAGATACAAATTTTTGATTTCACTGAATCATAATCACCTTTAAGTTTTTTTTGCACACAATTGTTTAGAAAATTAATTAATATTAGAAAATTTCTACAAAATTTCATAAAATTTATGTATACTAAAAGTAGATTCAATGCTGCAAATGATGTTATTGTTTCGGACAGTAAATTCACCAAATTTGATGAAGTTTAAGCATTTTGATGTTGGAAAAAGGTAACCAAAACTGAGTTGTTATAGAGTTGCAGGTTAAAACAGTTTCACTGAATTAAAACTACATTCGGTCAAACTTGTGTTTATCGTCGACACCTGTTAAAATAAATAGAAAAATAATTCAGCCAAATTACTTTAAAAATTTAGTCGAATTATCTTTAAAAGTTTTGACAAAAATGTGTCGATATTTTTCGTTGACCGTAAAAATGAAATGATGGAACCTTCCAGAAAACGAATTTCATGTGAATGATACAAATAAATGGATCTGAAATATTATTTTCACACTCTTTCCTCATTTGGATTGAACGTTTTAGCTGAATCTTTGGGTTGAATGTTTTGAAGGAAATTATTTGGATTTAATTTTTAAAATAAGTCTTTTGGGCAAAAATTTTTAAATGACATTTTTTAGTTTAATATTTAAGGTAAGCCTTTTTGGCTGAATTTTTTAAGTGAGATTTCTTAGCTTAATTTTTAAAGTATTTTCGGTTGAATTTTTTAATTGAGATTTTTTAGCTTCATTTTTAAAGTCTTTAGGGATGAATTTTTAAATTGATATTTTCAGCTTCATTTTTAAGCTAGGTCTTTTGGGCTTAATTTTTAAAGTAAGTCTATTTGGCTTAATTTTTAAAGTGGTTTTTTTGTGATGAACTTTTAAAGTGAGATTTTTTTAAAGTAATTTTTTTTGGCTGAATTTTTAAATTGAGTTATTTTAAAGTAACTCTTTTGTGCTGAATTTTTAAAGTGAGATTTTTGGTCTAAATTTTGGAAGTGAATTTAGTTTGTAGGATTTTTAAGTTGAAATTTTTGGGTTGGATTTTAAAAATTTACATAGATTGAATTATCATGGAATGTCAAATAAATTGTAAAAGAAAATATGATCGAACATGAGATATTGAGGCTCGTAGACAATAGGAGAGAAACAATTACAAAAGAAAGAAGGAATTTTGCACAAATATTGAAAGGGAAAATCAACATCAACTTGAAGTTGAAGCGTTAAATGTAAATATTACAAATGATATTTAACATTTAACTAGTGTATTGTGAAATTTAATTTTTATTTGATGAAGCAATTTGAAAAATATTTTGCAATGTAAACAAAGAAAGATATTCCTCATACCATTGATGATGATATTGAAAATGTTTTTAAAGGAAAAGTGAAAAAGAAAACGAACCAATGATTGATAATGATGTTGAAAAAGTTGAAAGAGATTCAAGTGAGGAAGTTGAATCACCATAAAGTATTATATATATAATAATCTATATATATAATATTATATATATCTATATATAGTATATATTATATTTTAGATATGATGATATAGTTATAGATATAGATATAGATATAGATATGCCGTGAGTATTATTGAAATTAATACATATTTATTAATTTCGATTTCATTCAAACTCTATTTTTAAATTTTATTATGTAATGAATATTTATACTCATTTACATTTAATTTTAATATGTACAGATGAAATCGATATCGATGATGAGATGTTATAAAATGTTGACATTATCATATATGGAGATAAAAAAGCTGACCATGTTATATGATATCGTGTTAATGTCATTATTGAGAATTTCTTAAAAGATGAAAGTGTGACATATCAAGATCAAATTTTGAGAGGTCTCTTAACATCAAAGAAATTAAAAGACGCTAAAACTCTATTGGGTATTCCAAAATCAACGAGAGATAAAAAGATGAAGGAAAATCTGATTCAAAATATAAATAGTGCTCTAAAAAAATTAGAAGATCTAGAATGAAAAATGATCTAGTTTCATGTAGAGCAATAAAAATGAAAGTGGTTCCATTACATACTAAAGAAAATCATTTGGTAAAATCTATGGAAAAAATATTAGGGACCACACGAAAAAAATTACACAAACATAGAAAATTTTGATTGCAAATAGATGTAAATCATGAGCTCACTTTTTGGGTAGTTATTTGTAAGCAACCATAAAACAATAGACTTGGGGAAGATAGAAAAATAATAGATGAATATTGGATGAAAAATTTACGTGTTTCACCAAAAGAAAGGGATGTGATACGGTGAAGAATAACACAAAATCAATATGAAGAATGTGCAAAACATATCTTAGACACAACTTAGATAGAGTTGTTCAATAAGTTCATAGAAGGGAATCATGGAATTAACATCTCAATCTATATTTTTATGCAAGAAAACCATATGATGTTGAACCTATCACTGTTCATGACACATGTTGTTTTCATTATCATGTGTAATTTAAATTATATTATTACACCTTCCTTAGTTTTGGTAAAGAATTTTGGGAAAGGTCACCTCATCCTTCCACTATCCATGGTTTCATTTCTGAAATTTTATGTGAAAGAGAAAGCCATGAATTATTTTACCAAAATAAATGTGATGATGGTAAAAAATGTGATCATTATGGAAATTTGACTTTATTTCACAGAAAATATTCTATTGATATAAATGATCACTCATTGTCTAACCTAAAGGTGAAATGGAAGAGATATGAATATATCCATACATTGATTAGTTCAAATAATAGTACAAGTGCTAAAAGGACTGATTTACAAGAAGAAGAAAATCAAGTGTTAGAGTTTTAGAAGAAATTTGAGATAAAAATTTATAAGTACACCAAGCATTTGTACAGAGCTCGATGGCAGGACCTTTAATTTAGAGAATCCCCTGAAATTTTTCCACGAGAGACCATTTTGTCAATAGTTTATTTTGTAGAGAATTACACATTTGTTGTACAAAATGAAATACAGATTGAATATTATCATTATGAATTCTATATGCTTTTCCATATTCTATATACACATTTTGAACAAAATGTTGATGATATAGAAATAACTATTGAGAATCGACATGTTATTAAAGAATATCACTTTTATATTAGCAACAATTGTACACATGAAACATTATTGGAATTTCTTTGAGACTGGTAATGGAAAAGGATAACCTGATGGTGCACGAGCATGTATAAAATGAGCACTTCGAAGATATGAAATGGACCACTCTACAAACATACTTGTCTTAGTTGGAAAAGTTGGTCAAGATGTAATGCTTCACTAAGCCATCAAACTAACCCATCAAGGGAGGTACGGATGTATTTACATATATACAAATTAACTTGTATATAGTTTTAATATATGACAATTTTTATTAATTTTCAAATTTTAAGAATTTATAAATAATATCATTTAAATAATATGACGATAATTATCTTTGATATACAATTGTTATTTTAAATAACATATTTAAATTCTTATTTGAATTTACTATTGTTTTTTTGGCATACTAGAGTCGAAAAATAGATAGATTGATTACATATGAAGTTGAAACAATAAAAGAGACTCAAAAATTGCATTCAATTAAAACAAAGGATTACCGAAATGTGTTTGCACTTGATAAAAGAAAATATTATTGTTTTGTCCTATTTTCATAGAGGACACACAATCTAATGATGTTTTTGAAAACAATATGTATGTAAAACCTTGGCAACATACAAAACCAAATACAAAGTGGAAAAATTAAGTTACAAGCTTCGAAGAGATGGAATCAGAGGAGACTATATTACCATCTGAAGGTAATCAAGT
>APFE030118857.1:24151-72775 GCA_000404065.3 Pinus taeda | reverse complement strand
AAAGATAAGTTTCCCATTTCTGTCATTGATGAATTATTGGATGAATTGCATGGATCAATTTACTTCACTAAGTTGGATCTTCGTTCAGGATATCATCAAATCAGAATGAAGACTGAAGACATTCCGAAACAACATTTAGAACTCATGAGGGTCATTATGAATTTTTGGTCATGCCTTTTGGCCTTACCAATGCACCTTCTACATTTCAAGGTTGATGAATTCATTTTCAAACCCTTCCTTAGAAAATTTGTGTTAGTATTCTTTGATGATATACTAATCTATAGCAAGTTTTGGAAGGATCATGTTGAACATGTTGACTGGGTGCTACAACTATTGGAGGAGAAACAATTATATGCAAAAAGATCAAATGTTTCTTTGGAGTACAATAGGTGGAATATCTGGGTCATATTGTATCTCACGAAGGAGTTAAGGTAGACCCTAGCAAAATTAAAGCCATTAAGGAATGGATAAATCCCACATCCATAAAGCATCTGCGAGGATTTCTCGGGTTGACCGGGTATTATCGCAAGTTTTTTAAGAATTATGGGAGAATAGTAGCACCTCTAACAACACTATTGAAGAAAGATGCATTTTCATGGACTCCAGAAGCAGCAAAGGTCTTCGAACATCTTAAAGAGGCAATGTGTCAAGCACCTGTCTTAGCTACACTGGACTTCAGAAAACCTTTATTGTGGAATGTGATGCTTTAGGAAATGGAATTGGTGTTGTTTTAATGCAAGATGAAAGACCCTTTGCTTTTGAAAGTCGTGGAATCAAGGGAAATTTTTTACGCAAAGCTCTTTATGAGAAGGAAATGTTGGCAATACTCCATGCACTTAAGAAATGGCGACCCTATCTAATGGGAAGACACTTCAAGGTAAAAATGGATCATGATAGCCTTAAATACTTTTTAGAACAAAGATTATCCTCTGAAGAGTAACAAAAGTGGGTCACAATGATGTTGGGTTATGACTTTGAAATCATCTACAAAAAGGGGAAGAAAAATGTGGTGGCAGATGCACTCTCAAGAAAGGATGAGGATGTGGAAGCATTGTTGTGTGCATTTCTATTATCCAACCAGATTGGATGAATGAAGCAAGGGAGGAATGGAAGAATGACGAAGAAGTGTGGGCACTTATTCGAAAGTTACAACAAGATTCTAGTACGTCTGATACATTTTGCTGGAAAAATGATTCGTTATGGTACAAAGATCTCTTATACCTCTGTAAGAATTCGCAACTCAAACAAAAGATTCTTATGGAATTGCACACTTCTCCCTTAGGAGGGCACTCAGTATTTTTAAAAACTTACCACAGGGTTAAGAAGGGATTTTTTTGGGATGGCCTTAAATCGGATATTCAAAAGTTTGTGGCGGAATGTTTGGTTTGCCAACAAAATAAAGTTGAAACAATTAAGACCCCAGATTTATTACAACCTTTATCCATTCCAAGCCAATGTTGGGAGGAGGTTTCAATGGATTTTATCATAGGTTTACTCAAGTCTCAGAGAAAGAGTGTCATCATGGTGGTAGTTGACAGACTTACCAAGTATGCACACTTTTGTGCATTATCACATCCATTTAAAGCCAGTACAGTTTCTACTGCATTTATGAAAACAATTCAAAAGCTACATGGAAACCCAAAGATTATTGTAAGTGACAGAGATCCATTTTCACTGGAAATTTTTGGACAGAATTATTTTCTTGTCTTGGTACTCAGTTAGCTCATAACTCATCTTATCATCCTCAATCTGATGGGCAAACTGAGATAGTAAACAAATGTTTGGAAGGATATCTTCGTTGCTTCGTATCTGATAAACAGACACAATGGGTCAAATGGTTGCCTCTGGCTGAATGGTGGTATAACACTTCCTTCCATACAGCAACAAAAATGACCCCATTTATCACTTTATGGGTACCAACCACCATCAATCACATCATATTTAAGAGAAAATTCTAAGGTTCAAGCAGTGGAACATCACATCGAACATCAACAACAAGTCCTCCAACGCTTAAAGGATAACCTCGTGTTGGCACAAAATAGAATGAAACAACAGGCAGATCAACATCGCAGTGAAAGAAGTTTTGATGTAGGTGATTGGGTATTCCTACGGCTACAGCCATATAAGCAAATGTCCCTAAAGCAAGCTAAGAAGGATAATAAATTATCACCAAAGTATTATGGGCCGTACAAGGTGTGCAAAAGATTGGTACTATGGCATATAAATTGGAGCTTCCTACAGCTCTATTGCCACGTGTTCCATGTTTCAATGTTTAAAGAAGGTATAGGCGACAAGCTTTCAGTTCAAACAATATTGCCAAAACTTGATGAGGAAGGAAAATATATTGGAACCGGAAGCAGTCACAGGAAACAAGAACTCCGACAGCTACGAAATTTGATCATTTCAGAGTTCTATCAAGTGGAAGAACTTATCTGCTGAAGATTCACAAGGGAGGATGAGAATTTATACAGAAGCGCATCTAGAACTACTCGAGCTTGAGGACAACACTTTTTGAAGGAGAGGGAATGTTGGAATCCCTTAATTACTAGTTATTACACCATAATATTGTAGTTGCATCCTTATTAATATTTTTTGTGCTATTATCCCCATATTGTTATTCTGTGCCCCATGAATCCCCTCTCATTGTTTATTTTTTTTTTGTGGCCCTTTATTTTTTATAATTTAATTTTGGGTTAGGGCGACTGGGTTATATTGTGACTCCTTAGACTCCTACATATAGAAAGGAGGTTTTGTCATTTGAATCATCCAAGAATTGTTCATTTATGTAATGTAAAGGAGGTTGCCCCCTTGAAGAGGCTAAATTCTAAGGCATTGATCTATCTTTTCTATCTCTTTTGAGCTGGTTTCATAACACATTTTTTTCTTCTTCTTAGCCTCCTAGTTACTAGCATTAGGACTTTCACCAAGTGAATTATAAGAAAGGGTAGAATACATGATGGGCAAAGAAGGTAAAGGATCAACATGAGGTAGAAGATCTAGTTGAGGTTGAGGAGAAGTATCCAGTTGAGGTGAAGCAACTTGGGTATTTGAAACCAACGAGGTTGAAAAAAACCATACTGGTAAACCTATCGTAAATCCGAGTAATGAAAATGTAGCTATATAAGGAGGACCAACATTTCCAAAATAAGGAAAAGGACTAGGATCCCCATTAAGATGGGTTCCTTGGTTGGTAAATTCTAGAACTGTTTCCATTAGATTCAACTTTAGTGAATTTTATTAATAATTTTGACAATATTAACAATCCAAATTCACAATCCACACCTAAGGTCTGCAAAAAATAAAACAATCAAATAACACATGCTAATAAATATAAGGATTCAAACCATGCAAACAACCTTTTCACAGTGAAATCACTAGTTGGTAATGAAACCAATGTTGCAGAGATCAATGTGGAAAGTGGCTACAGATAGAGTAAGTGGAATAAGTTACATTGAAAACATGCTTAATGACCACGATTTGGTGTAAGTAACTTCACTTATGCCATATCAAGTGAAGAATACCCTTCAAAAGGGTTAAAGTGAGTCTAATCAATGTTTTCTCTAGGTACAGTAAGGACTTCCCCCCTGTCATCACCCTGGGTAAAAATCCCTAAGGTAATGGTATTTAAGGTTACCATATACAACAACTTGACCTGGGGGGACAGTCATAGATCAGACGTACATGCTTGGGCAGAGTAACAAAATTCAATCCCCTTAGGTTCCTCAACATGGTTAATTTTAGGTTTACCCTTCAATTGACTCCAAAGCACCTTTCGACACCATTTGTAATGTGTACAAATCGTGCTACTTTAACTAATGAAGCAGGGTCGATCACTTCACTAGGTCCTATATGGTCTTGTGCTTAACGCCCGTGTAAGAGGAGCTTCCCAGATTCAAACTGTAATAGTTGGATTTACTCCCTACAACAAGATTTTTTTGCTTGTTCACAGCTTTGGAAAATTAAATCACTTTCATATCCTGAAGCCCTACAGTTTGATCTAATATAGGTGTAATGAGCCCTAGAAATATAAAAAGTCTAATTTATTTTATTAGTGTTTTTTTTAAGTTGTTTTTTACTTAGTAGGTTGATGGATTTGAAACTAGTGGTGTTATAACCTGACTCGAAATTGAATGCAATCGAGTATGATAATGTATTCCTTTCACTTTGATGAATCCTAACTAAAGTAAGGAGATAGGTTTCAATCATTCCCAACAATGCAAGAATTGATAAATAAGAGAAAACATAAGAAATTCTCTAATGCATTGATTTTCAACAAGAAAATACTAATGCAAATCAATTCCAAGCAAAATTTTCATTTTTATGTTTAAAACAAGCATAAAAACATGCAAATTAAAATCAAGACTATCTTTCAATGAGAGACGCTTTTCAATCGATGAAATAACTCTTTTCAAGAGGCATAAATGAATATATGATGCGATTCACTGAAATAAAAAAGACTAACACGACCTCTAGAAGCAAAAGACTCTATTTTTATAGATCAATACACCAACAAAAACTCAAAACCCTAAACTGTAAAGATAAGTGATTTTTCTCAAAAAGACAATCAAACACACTGATCTAAATCTATGGTTGACTTTTGCATAATGCAAACTATGCACAATTTGATGCAAAAATCATGCAATTGTAATATATGCAAGAGAATTATTCAAAACAAACACAAGATGTTTCCAGATCAACGAAATAACAATATAGCAAGACTAATAATGCACAACAGTACCTTCTTTCACTAATGCAACAAAAGAACAAATCAAGTGTAAGCAAAGGAAATTTCAGAAAAACTATGAAACCCAAATGAAATCAAATGTAATCTTAGATTTCATTAACATAGAACTCAAAACTAAAATTTTGTGAAAAATCCAAAGATCAAAAGAGATGACACTCAAAGGAAATTATCACTCATAGACAAGCAAAAAAACCCAAAAATTGTTAAGAAATTGGAAAAACTTCTTAGTAGTTACAAAATAGAGAAGAGTTGAAAAACCCATAAATTTTCTTTTTTCTATGTGTTGCGGGTGAGAAATTGTCACTAGTGCGGTGTCGCTCTATTGCTAAGGGAGAATTGTGAAACTCGCTGTTTGTTGTTGAAAGGAAAGTGCACAACAGGAAAACAAATAAAAAATAAAAAAAGATAGTTAGCAATCCAAAATTTCAAGTTCTCAAATATCTAAACACAATCAATCAAGGAAATGGAAGGCACAGGAAGGCACATTGAAGAACAAAACATTCCCCAGTATGGTCGCCAATTTGGTAGGCAAACAAAATCTCATCTTGCAGACAAGACAATATCTCCCTAGACTCAATGGTTGAATCTAGTAACAAACAAACAAACTAGTAAATGTTTCCTGGGGTTCATTCCTATTGAATCATAAGAAAGAGCACTACAGTATGAAATCCATACCTTTTAAACAAAATTATTGATGAAGATCCTCATTATGGCTTGATGCAACTTTCCAATGCTCATAATCTAGACCTGCAAACACAATAACAACAAATGATCAAAGATATTTGATAGATAAATGACTCAATAAAACCCATACTAGTTATCAAGGAGACTAGTACCTAATATCATTATCAATGGAAAAATAAAAGTATACACCGAATACTTTAACTCCATTTAACAATATATTGGGAAAGAAACACTCTTTTATATTGTAAATTAAAAAAAGGAGCAATACAACCTTAGCCTTGATGTTGCAAACCTCCTTCCAATAGTCTCTAATCCTCCTTAAGTGGAAAGCTTCCAACCTCAATGTGTTGAATTTATAGGCTAAGAGGAGTAGGCTTGAGATCTACTTCTCAATGGATGAGATCCATAAAGAGAGGGATTAGGGTTCCACAAAGAAAGGGAGTTTGATCCATGAACATAGGGATGAGGCCCGAGCAAGTAGGGGCTCGAGGCCTTCAGTTGGGAAATATTCCTCTAACAAAACTTCTAGAAATTGTTTTCTTTTATTTTTTACCTACATTAAGAGGCTTGCACACTTTTTAGTGGAAAAATTAACACACAATTACAAAGAACATAATGATCATAACTTCGTTTGCACAAGTAGTGACTAGAAGAAAGTGCGCGAGTGTTTGAAAATAGGTTTTTTTAACAATGTAATCCAGGATTCTTGTTGTTATTGGGATTTTTTTCTTCCAAAATTGTAAGGGAATGCTTTAGAACACTTCATTGGATAGTGAGAGATCCAGATTGGTGGTCAATTTCCTAATGGTGACAAAATGACGTGGAACGAATTCCTATTTGCATTTGATATCATGTATGCATTTGAACTTAAGTGGAAACAACCATGTATAGTTCAAATTACTCATGCATGATGGCTTATTCATAGCCTAAATGTTTTCATAGTGACATGAACCATTAGGTCCATGAGAATTTTCTATTAAATTTAAAGTCTTATTGTAATGGGTCTAAGATGCCCATGTTTTTGTTACTTTGAAGATTTATTGAAATTGGTCCAATGCCCATTTTTGGTTAGAGGTTTGGAATGTTAAATTTGAATTATGGCCATTCTAGCCCTTGATTTTTTATTTTTATTTTGAAAGATTCCTTTGAAATAGGTTGATAGATGCTTTTTATTTGAAGGGGGATTAGTCAAATTAGCTACTTTCCCCATGTGTGAAAATACATTTTTAATAGATTTAGAAGCCTTTTCATTTTACTTTGAAGTGGCCTAATTAGGCTCCTCTTTGGAAGAGTCCCAATATCCTCTTTTCTATATTTCGAAATATATTCTTTTGGATAGGCATAATAGTCTATTGGAGACTTTTGGAAGATGTTCTTTCAAAGAGGTATGATGTACTATAAATTAATTTTGAAATATGTTCTTTTGTAAATGCTTGATGGTCTATTGATGACTTAAAATATTTTCTTTTGAATATAGATAATGGTTTATTGGGATCTTTCAAAGGAAGCACATCTTTCAAAGTAGGGTGATGAACCTTAAAATTTTTATCGTATGCATACTTAATATAGGTTTGATGGCCTATGGGGAACATCTTTCAAAATAATTTGATGGGTTGTTCAAGATAGGCCTGAGAGCCTATGCATGTTTGTTTATTTCGGAAGGGCTTAATGACTTTGCCATCAAATATAATTTTTGAAAGGGCTTAATGGATTTTCCATTGGGTAGATCTTTTGAAAACGGGAGAAAATTCAAAGAGTCCTAATGGTAATGCTTTTTGCATTATGGTGATCAATTAATGTGACTTGATGAGATGACCTTTGAACATATCCAATGGCCCAATGTGTATGTTTAGGTGATCATGTCTTTACAATGAACGATTGGGTCATTACAATAGGATCCTATTTTTTATGTTCAAAAGAGGGTAATGGCCCAATAGTTTAATATTTTGGCTAACCCAAAGAATAAAAAAGTGGGTGCATGTAGTCTTCAACATATGTAACAAGGATTAATCTGGAGGGAAGTGATGAATTTTGATAGGGAAGGAAAACAAAAGTGCCTCTATCACTCCTTACGGTTGTGTTGACAGTGTTGGAAATCCATCAACTAAGGGTCTCCCTGATGTGAAGTCCCAAATAGGCCTCACAACATTTGCTGTAGCAGCCTCATCCGAAATATCGACCTGGTTTCCATATATCTCAAAGCTATGCCTTGGCTCTAACCATCAGCACGAAAGAGTGATGAAATGGTTCATTCGAAAAGAACTAAGGTGTGCTTGGTGAGTGTTCAATTGCAACTGTGTCAAGGTTCTTCAACTACAAAAGGGGGGTTGAAAAGTGAGCCTCTAAGTGAGAGGTAATAGTACCACCCAAGAAGAGACACACATGTACTAGAAGGGTCTCCCTAACATCTAGTGGAATAGTCCACATCAAATGCGATGGTCGTTACAACCAATAGATCAAGAAAGATATGTATAATATCTCATGGAATATTCCACAAGGATGGGATAAAAATAACAACCATTACAACACATTCTTAATAAGATAAGTACTAAAATAACCAAAATAGTTCAACTATCTTAGCACATGTGAAAGCAAACATGAAATACAAACATCCACAAAATAGTATTACACACATTCATAGTCCACACATGCAGAACGTGTTGGACTTGAAGGCTTCTATTATTAAGTATAAGTTCCAAGACACATGTTTACAATGTAGTTGAGCATTGGAGCCACTCCTTTCTCCTCAAAGAACTAGTTGATCTTTCTAATGCCTTGCGAGAGGAGCCAAGGTGAAAAATGTCCTTTGCTCATACAATGAGGGAGTATATATAACCAAGGGGTGATGCTTCCCCTCCTTGTGACTCTTTGACTACCCTCATGATTTTTTGACTTCCTATGACTTTTCAACTTACATGACTCTCCATATTACATAAGTGTCCTTTGGACCTCCACTTTACAATGAATACAATATACATGATCCAAAATGATGATGTGGCATATGACAACTCATGACATGGAACTTTTGATATGAACTAATTGAATGATGTGGCAATGTCAAGCGATTGCTACTGCTGTGAAAGATGTCTACTTGATAATTCTCTTGTCTCCCACCTCCTCATGGCTTGGTGATAGGAATCTTCAATGATCTCAAGTCTTGAGTTGTGGTCACAAGTTGGTGTCCCTTTTCTTTGCCTTAATAGATCAGCTTGCATGCTTAGCTACAGGAATGTATTTTTCATGTCCTTGTACTTCATACCCTTCTTCATTACCCAACCATTGTATGATAAGATACCTATATGTGCAATTCACTCATGACGAGACGACATCAACTTGAAAAAACCTCCTAGCACAAGATGATGCATTCTAATTAATGGAATGAGCCGAAACTGGGTAGCAAGGTGGAAAGCAGGGCTCAATGACTGCGCATTGTGTAGTTCCAGCAGTTAGGGTTGAGGCTTGAGGTCAGAGACTATGCAATTCACAGTTCAGGCTGGGCTAAGGGAGAGGTCTACGTATTTTTGGCATCTAGTGAGACAAGCTTAAGGGATGATCGTTGCGGAGAATTCTATGCAGTTCTGGGAGGAAAGTGAGGCTGGACCACTACGGGATTATGCAGTTTATAGGCTCAAGGAGAGATCTTGGGGATTTTTCCTGTACAATGCGCAATTAAGACCAAGTTGTCTAAGAGGATTCTACAATTCCGAAGGTGAAGGCTATGTCTTGGGCTCAAGAATTACGCAGTGCAGCAGTACTTGGAGGCAGGAACTGCACATTATGCAGAATCAAAGGTCAGGGTCATAGCTAGAGGACTAGAACTGCGTAATATTCAGTGCAGGCAGGCTGGGTGAGTTTAGGTTGTTTGGTCAGGAAGCCTCTTTGGAAATGGTTAAGTGTTAGTCCAGTGAGACTGATGTGTGAAGTGATAAAGCTTCGACCGTGATCTAACACTTAGAATACTTGATGAATCGACAACATAGATCGCCCATGACCCATAAAAAATACATTTTCCTGTATGTGACCACTCTATGACCAATTATGACAAGTGCGACACCATAAACACACTTTACGATGACCATGACGACACTTGTGTGAGAGTGCTCAAAAGTTTGTGAAAGAGTGTGAAAGGTGTTTATATGGTTAGGACAACTCATAAACACAAAGATGGACCCTTGAAACCACTAGAATGAGCTTTTACACTTGATGTGACAACCCACATGCGAAAAGAATAAATTTTTACTCAGTAACAAATAGGACCAAAGCACTCCAAAAAGATACATGAAATGAGTCTTAGTGTTTGCAACAATAATATACATGACCAAGGAATACTCATAAATTGAGAATAGGCCAAAATTTTGGAGGGTGCTGCAGCCGCTACAACACTTGATGACACACTGGTAGAATTATATCTTCTCTATTTTGGTTAACTATTTCGTGCAGGGCCTTGGTTCTTCGAGCAGTATTGATTCATCATGTAGATTACTTTTTCATTTCCACTTACCCCATGACTAGACATGGTCCCCTCTGTACCTTATCAGTTGAAGACAACATAAGATTTAGCGATATCACAATGTTTTGAGTTGGGAAGAGTAGTGTAGCTTGCGATCTTAAGATTTTAGAGTATAAGTTTTCATCTCTGGTGTTGCTCCACTACCTGCAAGCCTAGGCAGTACCCCGACGGAGTCACACAGGAACACAAACATTTCCTTTCTTCCAATGATCCTGGACAATACCCAGGTGCAGTGTTGGGCCCTATAATACTAGTGATTACCCCATTACTATGGTAGTTGTACCCCTTATTAATATTGTTGTGCCCCTATTTCCCCCATATTGTTATTACTGTGCCCCATAGAATCCCTTTATTGTTATTTTTGTGGCTTTTATTATTATAATAGTTCAGCTGGTTTATAATTGTGACGCCTTAGACTCCTATATATAGAAAAGGAGGTTTTTTCATTTGTATCATCGAAGAATTGTTCATTTATGTAATGTAAAAGAGTTGCCTCCTCGAAGAGGCTGAATTCTTAAGGCATTGATCTATCTTTTCTATCTTTTCTTGAGTTGGTTTCATAACATTTGGTATCAGAGCTTTGGATTCTAGGGTTTCGCTGCTCCAAACAGGTCATTGTGGCATTTTCGCTATAACTTTTTTCTTGCGACGTTTCAGAAGTCGAAAAAAAGACTCATTTGAGAAGACATCGTGCTGAATCCAGGGTCCGCATTTTAGAGATTTTTTCGCTATATTTTCAGAGATATGATCTGAGGAAGTTGGTCCTTTTGAAAAATCCTGAATTACATTCAAAACAAGTGACCTAGGGAAAATCGTCATAACTTTATCTCTGAGCATTAGATTGAACTTTCATAAGAAGGTACAGAAAGCGGACGGACTGTAGTTTCTTGGATATATTTTTTAGAGGCAAAGGTCAAAATAGTGACACGTGGCAGTTCATACAATTTCACTCTTCTGAAAAGATCTATAATTAGGTCATTGTGGGAGATTTGGCATAACTCTTCATTGGAGAATCAAATTGGGGTTAGACTGGTGGCATTGGAAAGAGGACACAGAGGGCTACCACAAGTCGCAATTTCAGAACTAGATGTTTTGAAAGTACAGAGATACATCAGAGGCAATATAGAGCTCCTACAAAGAAAAAACAGGTGTGTATATTTTTTTAAATTTTTTCTTAAGATTGGTTTGAAATCTTATTTTGAAGGAATTCAAAGGGCTAGTAAAGCATTATTATCGGTAACTGATGCCCCGAGGAAAGAAAATGCAAACACCTAGTAAGGAACCTGAAAGCTCTAGCATGACTCATGAAGAAGAGGAAGAAATGCTACATGATATATCAAAATTACAAGACCAAGTGCAAAAAATGTCAGCCTCACAAAAGCTAACAGAAGCTAAAATAAATGGCATGGAATCTAAGATAAAGGGCGTGGAAGCTAAGATGGACGATTGGAAGACAAATTTGAAGACAGACGTGGACGATTTGAAGACAGATTTGAAGACAGACATGGACGATTTGAAGACAGACATGGATGAATTGAAGATAAATATGAATAAGTTGCTACAAGAAATGGTCACTAAGGGTGAAAGGGTAGTAAAGGAAACTCATGATGAGAACAAAAGAAATGTTAATCATGATTCCATAGACTCTAATGTGGGATCGAAGACCCATCATATTCCAAAAATCGATATGAGGAAGTTTGATGGCAAGGATCCCGCAACATGGATATTACAGATGGAGCAATTTTCGATCTCAATAATGTGCAAAACACACAAAAGGTACGTATTGCAACTTTATATTTGGAACCAAATCAGTTTGTATGGTATCAATGGCTTTGCTCTCATAAATAATTTATCACTTGGGCAATTTTTACGGAAGAAGAATTGATAGCACATTCTGAGGATACAAAAAGCAACACTTTTTTTAGCCAATTGATAAGTCTCAAACAAAAGGGTTCAATAATGGATTATATTGAGGAGTTCCAAAAATTGAACATAAGGGTAAAAGATATTCCAGAGGAGCATAGGATTGATGTGTTCATAGGTCTTTAAAGGATAATATCCAACATGATGTTCGCCTTTGGGAACCTGATTCATTAGAGAAGGCATTCAGGTTAGCAAGAAAAATGGAAAGCAAAATTATGGCAACCAGGAAGCATACCACTCACATCTATAAAGACGGAAGTGTTGTTGCCGCTAGTCTTCCACAACCTATAAGGTTGACACCACAACAATTGGAAGAAAAAAGAGCAAAAGGGCTTTGTTATAGTTGTGATAGCAAATACACTAAAGGTCATAAGTGTGCTGAGAAGAAATTATTCTACATAGATTGTGAAGAGGAAGAAGAAAAGGAGCAAGAAAGGTCAAAAGAAGAGGATATACTCCAGGAACAAAGCCTGATAAGAAAAAATGAATCCGACCATATCTTGTAATGCATTGATGGGAATTACCACTCCTCAAACCATCAAGATAGAAGGACAAATCAAGAAGAAAAAGGTAATAGTGTTGATTGATTCAGGAAGCACCCACAATTTTATTCATTGTAAGGTAGCAAAGAATTGAATTGCTTCCTATATCCAGCACCAGAGTGTCAAGAGATGATTGCAAATGGAGGAACAATAAATTGCTTTGGAAAGTGCCATAATATCAAGATATCCATGGGAGAATATGTATTGACTAGCCCAATGCTTTCCATTCCAATGGGAGGTGTTGATGTTGTACTAGGAGTCCAATGGCTACAATCCTTGGGTACAATAGCTTTTAATTTTCAAGAACTTTTCATGAAATTTTCTGCAGAAGGAAAGGAAGTTGAATTAAGGGGTATTGCAGGGAAACGAGAAAGATAATCAGCTCTAATGGTATGAAAAAGCTTCTAAAAAAGGAACGAAAAGGTGTAATTGCACAATTATGTTCGCTAGATGTTTCCACATTGGAATCATCTATTTCTCCAGATCTCCAAATAGTCTTGGACAATCATTCCAAGGTATTTGAGACTCCCAAGGTCTCCCACCTATTCGTGATCATGATCATGCTATTCATCTGATTCCAGGAAGTGTTCCTCCAAACATCAGGCTGTACAGATATCCCTATGCCCAAAAGAGTGAATTTGAACGTATGGTTGCAGAATTGCTAGAGGCTGGTATAATTGAACCGAGTCAAAGTTCTTTCTCTGCTCCAGTAGTATTGGTGCACAAGAAGGATGGATCATGGCACATGTGTCCGGATTATAGGGAGCTCAACAAGCTCACTATTAAAGATAAGTTTCCATTCTAGTCGTTGATGAATTTACTGGATGAATTTCATGGATCAATTTACTTCACCAAGTTGGATCTTCGTTCAGGGTATCATCAAATCAGAATGAAGATTGAAGACATTCTGAAAACAACATTTAGAACTCATGAGGGTCATTATGAATTTTTGGTCATGCCTTTTGGCCTTACCAATGCACCTTCAACATTTCAAGGTTTGATGAATTCAATTTTCAAACCATTCCTTAGAAAATTTGTGTTAGTATTTTTTGATGATATACTAATCTACAACAAGTCTTGGAAGGATCATGTTGAACATGTTGACAGGGTGCTACAACTATTGAGGAGAAACAATTATATGCAAAAAGATCCAAATGTTTCTTTGGAGTACAAGAGGTGGAATATTTGGGTCATATTGTATTGTATCTTATGAAGGAGTTAAGATAGACCCTAGAAAAATTAAAGCCATTAAGGAATGGAAAATCCCCACAACCATAAAGCATCTATGAGGATTTATCGGGTTGACAACGTATTATCGCAAGTTTCTTAAGAATTATGGGAGAATAGCAGCACCTCTAACAACATTATTGAAGAAAGATGCATTTTCATGGACTCCAGAAGCACTAAATACCTTCGAACATCTTAAAGAGGCAATGTGCCAAGCACTGGTCTTAGCTACACCAGACTTCACAAAATCCTTTATTGTGGAATGTGATGCTTCAGGAAATGGAATTGGTGCTGTTTTAATGCAAGATGAAAGACCCATTGCTTTCGAATGTCATCCAATTAAGGGAAAGGATTTACACAAAGCTATTTATGAGAAGGAAATGTTGGCAATACTACATGCACATAAGAAATGGTGACCCTACCTAATGGGAAGACACTTCAAGGTAAAAATGGATCATGATAGCCTTAAATACTTTTTAGAACAAAGATTATCCTCTAAAGAGCAACAAAAGTGGGTCACAAAGATGTTGGGTTATGACTTTGAAATCATCTACAAAAAAGGGAAGCAAAATGTGGTGGCAGATGCACTCTCAAGAAAGGATGAGGATGTGGAAGCATTGTTGTGCGCCATTTCTATTATCCAACCGGATTGGATAAACGAAGCAAGGGGGGAATGGAAGAATGACGAAGAAGTGTGGGCACTTATTCGAAAGTTACAACAAGATTCCAGTACATCTGATACATTTAGCTGGAAAAGTGATTCGTTATGGTACAAAGATTGCTTATACCTCTGTAAGAATTCCCAACTCAAATAAAAGATTCTTTTGGAATTGCATGCTTCTCCCTTAGGAGGGCACTCAGGATTTTTAAAAAATTACCACAGGGTGAAGAAGGAATTTTTTTGGGATGGCCTTAAATCAGATATTCAAAAGTTTGTGGCGGAATGTTTGGTTTGCCAACAAAATAAAGCCGAAACAATTAAGACACCAGGTCTATTACAACCTTTATCCATTCCAAGCCAACATTGGGAGGAGGTTTCAATGGATTTTATCACAAGTTTACCCAAGTCTAAGGGAAAGAGTGTCATCATGGTGGTAGTTGACAGACTTACCAAGTATGCACACTTTTGTGCATTATCACATCCATTTAAATCCAGTACAATTTCTACTGCATTTATGGAAACAGTTCAAAAACTACATGGAAACCCAAAGATTATTGTAAGTGATAGAGATCCCATTTTCACTGGAAATTTCTGGACAGAATTATTTTCTTGTCTTGGTACTCAGTTAGCTCATAGCTCATCTTATCATCCTCAATCTGATGGGCAAACTGAGATAGTAAACAAATGTTTGGAAGGATATCGGTTGCTTTGTATCTGATAAACAGACACAATGGGTCAAATGGTTGCCTCTGGCTGAATGGTGGTATAACTTCCTTCCATACAGCAAAAAAAATGACCCCATTTATGGCACTTTATGGATGTCAGCCACCATCCATCACATCATATTTAAGAGAAAATTCTAAGGTTCAAGCAGTGGAACATCACATCGAACATCAACAACAAGTCCTCCAACTCTTAAAGGATAACCTCGTGTTGGCACAGAATAGAATGAAACAACAGGCAGGTCAACATCACAGTGAAAGAAGTTTTGTTGTAGGTGATTGGGTATTTTTACGGCTACAACCATATAAGAAAATGTCCCTCAAGCAAGCTAAGAAGGATAATAAATTATCACCAAAGTATTATGGTCTGTACAAGGTGTTGCAAAAGATTGGTACTATGGCATACAAATTAGAGCTTCCTGCAACGTATCGAGTGCACCCAGTTTTCCATGTTTCATGTTTAAAGAAGGTTATAGGTGACAAAAGCTCCCAGTTCAAACAATATTGCTAGAACTTGACGAGGAAGGAAAAATTATATTGGAACCGGAAGCAGTCACAAAAACAAGAACTCGACAGCTACAAAATCGATGAATTTTGGAGTATCTCATCAAGTGGAAGAACTTATACATTGAAGATTCCACATGGGAGGATGATAATTTTATACGGAAGCATCTAGAACTACTCAAGCATTGAGGACACCAATTTTTTTTAAGGAGAGGGCCATGATAAGTCCCTATAATACTAGTGATTACCCCATTACTATTATAGTTGTATCTCTTATTAATATTGTTGTGCCCCTATTATCACCATATTTTTATTACTGTGCCCCATAGAATCCCTCTATTGTTATTTTTGTGGCTTTATATTATTATTGTTAGGTCAGCTGGGTTATATTGTGACTCCTTAGACTCCTATGTATGGAAAGGAGGTTTTGTCATTTGAATCATCCAAAAATTGCTCATTTATGTAATGTAAAGGAGGTTGCCCCCTCAAAGAGGCTGAATTCTAAGGCGTTGATTTATCTTTTCTATATTTTTCTTGAGCTGGTTTCATAACAAACTACTGTGATATATTTACAAGGGTTTTTTTTGAGGAGTGAGTCTGTCATGCGAGGGCTCAAGATATCAGTGTAGATCCTAGGTTCATGGATCTATACAAGAACTGTATGCATGAGATGATGTCTCTTATGCATCATATTGTTGGAGCTAGTAGGATATTGACAACGATGAGGGATGCATGGCATGTAGTGGTAGATACGTTAGATGAGGGTAGTGACCTTGATGATAAGGGCAGTGGTCATGATCATGATGATGCGAGTGGTGATCATGATGCTTCTTGTAGTACTATCTCACTGGATCATGGTTGTTAGATGTCTGATCATGAGATGCCAAAGCTAGAGGATGTGCCTTATGTTTCTCCTGACAGATCAGACCAACCACTTCCTCCTCTACCTTAGAGTTCATTAGAATACATTGAGGAAGTAGTTAACCATCCATAGTCTTCTACTGTAGACCAACCACCTCCTCCTCCACCTCATAGTTCAACAGATGTTGAGGCAGTATTTGACCATCCATCGTCTTCTACCTTAGACTAGGCAAATCATACTACTATGTTTGTTGTATCAGATAATTGATTGCATTTATTTGACTTTTTTTGTTTATATATATATATATATATGGTGCATTTTTTTGTTCATGTTTATGTACTTTTTTATATGTTGGTTTTAATGTGTATATTGTTAGGTCATGTTAGATATATTCATTCAATATGCTTGCAAATAGATGTGTATGTGATAGTACTTATTTCACATGAGATGTATATTAATTTGATAATGTGTGTAGTGATAATGCTAGATTACGATGTTTGTGTTTTGATAGATGTGATCACAATTATGGTGCCCTATTATATTATTATATTTGTGTGCTAGCTAATGACGTTTATATGTGCTAGAGGTGTATATAATTAGATGATGGTAGTGAAGTTGAATGTGTATCTTAGATGATGTTTATGTTTTTTAGATGGTTATCATCATGATTTTTATTTTTATGAAATAACATTTATTATAAATTATGTATTAGTGGACTTATATCAAACTTTTATATATGCAATTGTATGCAAACCAACTCACTTTAAAAAATTGCAAAGATATTTTTATAAATCATAAAGTTTAGTATGGTTGAAATTATGATTGTAAAATTATGATAATTATTATTCTATTTCTTAGATAGTTCATTAATATTCAATCTAACTTAATTAGTAAAATATTTCAATACTCACAAAGAAAAAATAATTAAAGGTAAAATAATTTGATTAGTTCTTAATATGACGAAAAATGTGTAACTCATTCAATTTTTGCTATAAATTATTCAATAATACAATTCAACCAATTCAATATTGCTTTATAAAATCCAATCTATTGTTAAATTTAAAAAAATTAAGTGAGAACATTTTAAAATTAATTTAGATTTAACATAGCTTAAAAATCTATTTTTCTAAAATTTAATTTATTGCTAAAGTTATAAGATTTTCAATCTATATAAATTTAATATTTATAACAACTCTTACCAATTTATTTTAAACATTTCTCTCTCTAAAGATGAAGATCAAGAAATGTAAAATAAGGTTTGTGAAGTTACTTGTAGTTGGGGATTTTCTCTATTAGAAGTTCTCCCTTAAAGAGGCAAGTGAGCCTTTTTCTAGTAATAAGTATAAAACATGTTGGCAACATGTTGGTTATTTATTTGTTATTGTACTCATTTAAATTTAAATCTTTTTAATAAAGAACATGAGTTAAATAATACAAAAACGATACTATATTGGATTTAAACTTTTGACAAATAATATATTTGATTATTTCTTCATGAACAACTCAAAAAATATTATTTTTTTCCGCATACTTATCAGGAGATAGTCACTAAAATTCATGTTTTCACATTTCTCCTAGCTAATATGACATCATGTTGACAATGATAAGGACATGTCTACTTTAAATAATTTACTTATAAATACATAAAAATAGATATTTATTTTACATAATGTAGATAGGAAAGAAAATGCATCACCAAGTCTATTTGAAAGTCAAACAAATGCCTCTTAATCACCAACACATTATTTATCATTTAATTCTTAGCCATAAAATATTTATTAATTCAACTTCTATTTATAATTACCATTGAAAAGAAAAGTCAAAATTGTTCTATTATCCATGAAGAAAAAATGAAAACCTGTCATGCATCCATGTAAGCCCATTTGTTTCTCTTATGCTCCATAAAAAAATGTAATCAACATTTTATACATGCATAAGACTTCCTTTTAGTTTACAACATGTTGGAAGAGTTGTAATTTAAATATAGTAAACATGACTTTACCTTTCATGTCAAGAATTTAATCTTACATATTAATACACCATTTTTTCATTTTTAAAGTCCTCATAGAGTTATCACTACATGATTTATATTGATTTTGAACTAAACAAGAAGAAAAAAATGTGAACTGATTAATAAACCAATAAGTATCTAAATCGAGAATAAATCTTCAATGTTGTTTCTAAATTCAATATTTTCTTCTCATTTTCCAATTTGAGAAGAATTGTGACCTTAAATCCTTATTATCATAGATACTGTACACAATTGGAAATACTTAGTTTTAAATGTAAAAATGTTTCCACTGCAAAAAAATGTGTAAAAACTTTTGTAAATTTTACCAATTGTAATATAAAATGCCAACAAGACAAATAAAAAAATAATATAATTAGTGAAATAAAGAAAACAAAAACATACAACAATAGTATAAATGATAAAATAACACAAATACATATCACTGTCCATTTTCATCACTCTTATTATGTTCCTCGCTTAGCATGATAACATTTTGGTTCTCAAAAATATGTTTCGATCTAGAGTATTGTCTTAATATGAACCACCAATCCCTATCCAACACATCTGGGTAAAAAAACACTTGGTTGAAATGTTTTAGGAAAACATAAGGCTCCTTAGCTTCATGCCATATCTTTCTAGGGTTGATAGATATCAACCCACTATAGTGATCTTCCTTTACATTATTTTGATCAAAGGTGTTCCACCACTTGCACCTAAAAATAACACATTTGAATGAAGAGAAATCCACTTGAATGATCTATTGTAGCTTTCTAACTAACCTAATATACCCTACATTATGTTTTGATCACGGTGGCCAACACAACTAGATTGGTCAAACTCGACTTCCACTCCACAATCTTGTGTCATGCATCCATCATTGGTAGCCTCTCTGCAAAAATGATGTCCATATTCCCACATAGATGGGAAGAAATGCACCTATAAAAAAGCAAAAAAATCATAGCGTCATATGTCTAATAACTCGAACATAATTAAAAATATAAAATATATATAGATGTTACAATTCAGAGGTTCAGTATGAAGTTAAAAAGATATAGAAAGGCATTGTAATTACTGAGTTGCTTCACCCAATCCTTATGTTTAGCTCATCCTCTTCAATGTGTGGGTAACGACCAAAAGCATCATATTTCTCTCTAACTTGGTCAGCAACCCAACTGTTAGGGAATGTCATTGGCATTTTTTTCAATGATTAGGATAAGGCATGCTTCTACCATTCAATTATTTGAATTCTTTCCTAACACTATCCCATTTCTTCCTCTTATGTTTATATAATGTGACCCATGGTTGTGTCGCTTCGATATTATAAAGAATGAATTTGTTGATGGCTTCAATTTTTGAATTCATTGATGAAATCAAACCAATGTGTATGTGTATGTGTATGTATATGTATATGTATATGTATATGTATATATATATATATATATATATTATATATATATATATATATATATATATATATATATATATATATATATATATATATATATATATTATATATATGTATGAGATCAAAATATGCATTAATATGAAGTTCAATGTGAATAGTTATTGTGTAGTAATTTTACAAATGATAAGCTTGCACTTACTCTTTATCATGAACCTATTTCCATTTGTTTCAAGAATATCCCCTTCTCTTTTATCTTTATCCCTTTCGTCATCCCAAATTTCCACACCTAGTGTGTTATAGATCTGCTTGATATACTCACTAGCAGAATAGAAAGACTCATATGGTATATACCCCTTTGCCTTGGATCCCTCAGGCTTTTCCCTTTGTCAAAGAAAAACTTTCAATTTTTTCATGTATCTCTCTAAGAAGAACATCCAATGATAAGAAATCACCCCAACTAATTCAACCTCATTTACTAGGTGAATTAGAAGATGAACCCACAAGTCCATGAAAATTTTCTACAATTCCTTATCAAACATACAAATAATATCAATTATCTCTTAATGACACCATGGAATGCTAGCCATATGAATCTATTTTGATGTGATCCAATGTACAAATGTAGATAATCTAGATATGGCACATCGTAGGTCTTAGGGAAAGTAATGTTTCACACACCCATGCACGATCAAAGGATAATGATACTGGACAGTAAATAATACATTACACAAAAATTAATTATAAAATACCGCATTATATAAAAATTAAAAAAATAATAATAAAATCATTTTTTTGACATACATACTCTTAAAAGGTTCAAATGGTCATGTGATTTCAACCTTAATAAAAAAAAATCCACAGTGAAGCAACATCGTTCGAAAGACCAATGTAAAGAAGGCACCCTCACACTCATTATAACTTCCTTTTCCAAATAAGATCATCTTTCTTTAAAACCCATGGGATATCACCTTATTTGAAAGACCAAGTGGGACCAACCTCTCCTCTAGTATTGTCTTTGCCAATGTTTCTTTTTATATTTTGAAGAAATAATATTTCTTATAACAAAAAATGTGTCACATTCTTTTGATATGTGCCTCCATAAAGAAGATGAAATATTTTTAAATATATGTATGGAATCTAGTAAGTGGGAAACCTTAAGATACTCCCAATATGGGAGATTATAAAAGGAAAATTTCCTTTTCACCCTAATGGGTAATTTCTCAATATAGGTGTCAAATAATTTTGGATCATCGAACATAGGACCCCCATTTGGATCAAACATTTATGTGAACTACTTCTCCTTCTCTCTCTCATATGCTCTAATCTATTCAGTTGGTGTCATTTTTACAGGCCTTTAGGGTCTCTCTAGTTTACTAATGAAAGCAGATGTTACTCTTCTATAAGGGTGTTCTTCTAGGAGGAATACCATGGAATAGTCATACAGTAGCTTTCGTAGGTGGTCAGACCACCTAGCCTTTAGATAAGGTCCATAACATTTACATGCATGACACCCATTTGTTACAAGACTTGCAAAATTATTGTATACAGACCGACACATTAATGACCATGAAGATCAGAACAATTGCAATGAATAAATTAAATATATGTGAAACAATATGGTTACGTATATAAACAAATCAATAAAAATGTAATTTACCAAAGAAAACTCCTAAGACTAGATAAACATGTATGGTGTAAGAACATATGCCATACAACGTAAAATTACTCTCTATTGCAATGGATCTTGATACATCGTACACATTTATCCCTTCCCATAAATCCTTCAACTCATCTACCAATGGTTGTAAGTAGACATCCATATTCTTCACTTTTCTTCTACCAGGAACTATGAAAGCCAACATAAGATGTTCATTCTTTATAGACAACCATGGATGGATATTGTTATTGATCACTACTACAGGCCAAACATAATAGTTTGCATTTGGAGGGAATATGGGTTACCACCATCCATGGCTATGCCGAGTCATAGAATTCGTTCTTCATCCTTGAATTTTTCAATCCATTTATTCTGTATATACTTCATGGCTATTGAATATGTTAGGATTCACATAACTTCTGACTCACTTTTGTGTGATGCATTCCATCCCTGCAACATAGCTAATTCTTTGCAAAGAAAGAGCCTTTGAATCGTTGGGATTATAGGCACGTGCCTAATTATCTTATGAGGAGGACCATGTGATTTACCCTTTTTTTTGAATTGCAATACTTTTCATGCCCACATTCTAGACATATCTATTTGTATTCATATTATCCCTTATATATAATACAATAATTCATACATGCATGATATGATATGTACCCAACACCCAACATTTTCAACAACTTCTTTGCCTCTTCATGACTACCTGACAAGACATTATCACTAAGGAGAACCTTATATTTGAATAAGTTGTAGTTGGTGGGGAATATAATTATACAATGTCAATATTTAATGTTCATAAAATCAACCATTTTTAATGACATTGATTGTGAGACAGGGTTTCTCAAAATATAAGAGACTTGATCAATTATGCAGGTTAATTACCTCAATATTTTTGAGAAACATGCATTTGACATGCAAAACTTTTCTTTCAAGTTATATAGAAACATCATTGTACCCAGCTCAGTAGAATTTGACTTTCCACCAGGTCCAAATAGAGGGGTGCTGGAAGAAGATTTTAGGCTTTCAAATAAGGTATCATTTATATGAGCATCATCCCCTAGCTCATCATTTTGAAATGCATCTAACAACATTGCCTCCATGACAGTCGTATCTTGTAAGTAATCATCCATACAAACCTCTATTTGATTTCCTCCATTTCCAACTTATGATAAAGAACTACTATTGTTGTAGCCATTCATGATCGGTGAATTTTGATGTTGTGGGAATTGGATAGCTCGTTGATTCAACCATTATTTGTATGCTTCCTCTCCGATTATTTCTCGTAATGCAACCATCTCTCGAGTTGACGTTGTAGTGAGGTGCACCAAAAGATGGTAGGTGGGTTGCTCATCATCATTAGAACCATAATTTAAAAAAACATTGAACATCATCAATACAATATCAATGATATTAGTAATCACGTAAATGAAATTAGTTTTTGAAATTACATTATACCAAACAATTATTGTTGGACACAGATTTTCATTCATGTCAATATGGCAATATTCAAGGAGTAGACAGAGCCAAGAGGAGCACACAGAGTTATCGGAGCCAAGAGGAGGAGACAGAGCCACCAGAGGAGCAAACAACACAAAGAGCAGACAGAGCCAATGGAGGCATGCAAATAAGTCATCGAAGAGCTTATATGCATGCAGGTAACAACTATCGGAGTAGAGCCAACGGAGGCATGCAAATAAGTCATCAGAGAGCTTATATGCATGCAGGTAATATCTATCGGAGCAACAATACCAAAGGAATACTCTATCGAAGGAGTAGAGCTATCGCATATCGCATATGCCAAGAGTAAGGTTCATAAGCGAAGCAATATATATACAAACAAAGTAAAAAGAATGGAACAATATATATATATTATATATATAATATATATATATATATATATATATATATTATATATATATATTTTATATATATATATATAGTATATATTTTATATTTATATATATATATATATATATATTATTATTATATATTTATAATATATATATATATATATATATATATATATATATATATATATATATATATGCATGCATTTAAACACTATCAGGAGTGGCCTTAACAATATCAGTGGGCATCCCCGAAAATACACTATCGGAGGCCAAAACTCACGTATATATATACTGTTACCTATCGTAGGCGAAAACCGGAATTGAAATTTATTACATGGGAGTCGTGAGTCATATTGGGTCCGACACCTAATATCACATCACAAAAATGGAGTGGTTGGCATTAACATCAAGCCTTGATCCTGTGTGACTTGCGATATCTGATAAAGATATTGCATCGGACCTCCACCAAGGGCAACCCCTGATTACAATGAACGTATGCGGACCCGCCGCTACATTACATTTTGACTCAATGATATATCGTGTCTGCCATGTCGAAAGTGATCCATTGCAATTTATAAAGGGATGGTGCTATAAACTGCAATTTCGATTACACATGGACCAGAAGGGGTTATCAACTACTGCTTAATACCATATCGCATCCGATTCATCAGAGTAGTGGAGGATCGGCCGTCGGCCATCAACGGAGTCATGGGTCCGATATATAAAGGATCCCTGGGAGTCACAAATCACCGATTGTGATTTAAGAATGGACCTGATACAGGAATAGAAGGCTAAACGTTAGGTAAATGGGGTGATTCATGGTGATATTGATTGCAATTGGATGTGGCAATCCATTAAATGAAGCAGAACTCTGTGCATGCCCACAATCATTGTTAAAGGAGCATTGTTACAGTCGTAACTAGTAAGCTATGTTCTCCGTGGAGTTTTGGACCTCTCAAATGAATCTATGTGTCCTCAGAAAGTTAGTGAACTTGCACAGCACAGAGGAAGCCACAACGATCAAGGAGGAAGCCCAAGAGGAAGTGTAAGCGGAAATGAATGGAAAAAGGCATGGGAATGTATAAAATAGTAAAAACAGAGAATTGTTGGTGTTGTTGTTGTGGTGAAGTCCCAGAGTGTGAGGTAGTAGAAGCAGCAGAGGAAAAAGAGGCTGCAGAAGTAGCAGAGGCAAAAGAGGCAGCAAAAGCAACAGAGGCTGTAGAGGCAGCAAAGGTAGGAGAGTAGGAGTGAGATAACCTCAGCTGAATAGAGTATAGGAGCATACCAGTTTATACCTAGGTTGGGTTGGAGCCCAAGAGGTTGGAGCCTCAGAACTGAACAAGACTGAAGTCATTGGGGGTAGGTGCTCCTAAGTGCAGAACCACTACAAAACATAGTTGGTTCTCTAGAGGTTGGAGCCTCAATGAAGTCCAAGTTGGACCTTGGCAACTATTCACAATTATATTTATACTTATATTGTATTTATTTCATTGCATTGTCTTGAGTTTTAAGAAAAGCATTAATTCCAGCTGTTGATTTCTATGTTCTGTGTATACATATACATATCTATATATGTTTTTGGCAATCACTAGAACAATTAAAAAATTAATAAGAAATACTGATTAACCCCCCTCTCAATATTTCCAACTATTGGTATCAGAGTCGGCTTCTTCACACTAGCCTAACAGCTTGAAGAAAGATCCGTAGCCATGATGAGAAATCACGAAGCATCAGGAAGACCTTTGTTCGATGGCACTAACTTTGGTTTCTGGAAGAAAATAATGACCTACTACTTAATGTCGCTTGGACCTAAAGTCTGGCATTTTGTTCAAAATGAATACAAAATGACTTCCACTCTTCCAATAGACCCAGACGAGAGGAAAGCCTACATCGCAAATGTAAAGGCCATGAACTCCATTACTAGTGGAATCACTGATTCCGAGTTTGCAAAAGTCATGCACTATACCTCTGCCAAAGAAATGTGGGAGAAGATAGTTGGCTTGTATGATGGAGACTAAAAAGTAAAAAAGGAAAAGCTTCAAACTCACAGAAGACAATTTGAAAGTTTGAGGATGGAAGATGAAGAAGATATTGCACTATACCTCCTCCGAGTAGCTAAAGTGGTAAATTCCCTGAAAGGATTGGATGGAAAAAATGAAGAAAGTACCTTTGTTCAAAAGGTTTTTTTTTTTTTTTTTTTTTTTTTTTTTTTTTTTTTTTTTTTTTTTTTTTTTTTTTTTTTTTTTTCTACTAGAGGAATCGGCAACTGCGGTGGTATCGTACTCGCGTTACACGGGGTCGAATCCCATCGGCTACCTCTATAACCTCTAGGAGGGTCCGCCCAGGCCGCCTTGAACGTCCCTCGGGTATTCTTGGGGTTTGAACTCGTGACCTGCATAGCTGCACAAATGACTTAACAAATCATCCGCTTGCCACTAGACCAAACCCCCATGGCCTCCTTTGTTCAAAAGGTATTAAGGTCTCTTCCAGAATGATTTGACTCCAAAATAAGCGCTATAGAAGAAGCAAAGAATCTAGATACCCTCAAAATGGATGAACTCCATGGAATTCTCACTGCCTATCAAATGAGGAAAGGTGGCCCAAGCTCCAAAGATGCAACATTCAAGGCCTCAAATTCAAAGAAGGGGAAAGAAAGGAATGAATGTAGTAATAAGTTAGATGTGGAATCTGAATTGGCTCAATTTGTATGAAAGCTAAAGAGAGGATCTAAGCTTAAAGGCAAGTATCCTCTTATCTGTTTTAAATGTGGTAAAATAGGTCATTATGTAGCAAGATGTCCTCATAAACATGAGAGTGATGATGAAGGAGATTCTAAAAGAATGGAACACAGAAAGAAAGGGTTCAATAAGAAAAACTTCTTCTCCAAGCAAGATGAGTGTGATGAGGATGAGTTTATGGTCATCAAAAGGAAATCAGATGAGGAAAGTGATCATAATGAAATCCAAGAAACATTGTTCATGGCATTTGCAGATGATGATGACTCAGGGCTGGAAGGAAATGTAGATGAACTGTTAATAAGCGCCATTGAAGAAAATGAGAAACTACGAAACAAAATCATTTCTCTCAAAGTGGAAAACGAGGAAACAAGAAAGAGAGAAGATCTCTTGGAAGCAAAGCTTAAAGAGAAAGAAGAGACATGTGAAGAATGTGAGGCCGAAATAGTGTCTTTGAGAAAGGAGTTGGAGCAAATTAAAAAGGGTTGTAAAAGATCTCAAATACTTGAGACTATTCTAAAAAATCAAAAACCTCAACATGACAAGTCTAGAATAGGTTTAAAAGGAGAATCCTCAAGCACTAAGAATAGTGCAAAAAGCTATGATGATGCACTTTCCTGCAATCCAAAAGATGAAAAAGTATGTTATCAAAAGTGCATCCTAGATCCCAAGAATGAAGAGAGAATTACTCCAAAGAAGAATGTGGAGTTGAATCATGGACACTACAGCAAATACAAACTTGTACTCCACCAAGGGCCCATCGCAAATCCAAAGAACGAGGGAGGAGTAATTCCCAGGAAGGAAATCAACTCAAACCGTGGTTGCTTCAACAAGTACAAAACCATCTTTCTTGGACATTTCTTTCACTGTAAAAACTTCAGTCATCAAGCCAGACATTGTATGGCTCGCAAAAGTGAAAAGACAAAGCTAAAGGACCAAATAATCAACTCATATGCCCCCAAAAGGTAGGGACAAATCAAAACCTTCAATTCATTTGATCCCTTGACCAAATTTGATATGATTTGCTCTTTCTCCTACAATAATGGACACTATGAACAAGACTGCCCACTCAAAAGAAGAAAGACGAGCAGCAAGAACTCCAACATGGACAAATGCGGCCTGGCTCTATATGCTCAAAATAATGGAAACCAGTGGTTTGTAGATAGTGGGTGTTCCAGGCACATGACAGGAGACAAAAGGAAATTTGTCTCACTGAGCAAAAAGGAAGGGAATGTGTCCTTTGGAAGCAGATCTGGCAGAATTACAAGTAAAGGAACAGTTACTCTGATCAATGGAAAAGGAAAAGCTCAAGATGCTCTATTGGTTGCCGAACTCAAACAAAACCTCCTGAGTGTCAGCCAAATCTGTGATCAAGGACATAAGGTTGTTTTCAGCACCAAAGACTTTGAAATAAGGAACTCTGCCTCAGGGAAATTTGTGGAAAAAGGGGTGAGAACATCAAACAAAATTTACATTCTGAACAAGATTCAAGAAAATAAACGCTACTTGAGTCAGAAAGATGAGAGTTGGCTGTGGCATAAGTGAATTGGACATACAAGCTTCGAAAATCTGATCAATATCAACAAGATCAAATTTGTACGAGACATCCCCAGGCTATTCAACTAAATCAAGAAGTATGTGGTCCATGTTGTTATCACCTAAATCTGCCTTAGGCTGAAGGAAGGAAAAATTCAGGATAGCCACAAACCACGCTTAGTCTGGTAGCTAGCCCTACCAGAACAGGAGAGGGCTCTCTCTGAGTCACACTCAGTGAATAAGTGAATGAAAAGGCCTGAGATGACTTACAGTGAACTACATGTCTTAGGCTAGTAAGTGAAAACGAAAATAAGAAGTAATTTTTATGAATGATTGTGTTTCTGGGATGTTATGGGACCACTGGACCTTAATGAACAAAGAACTTAATACAAAGGCATGTATTATTTCGTGAGGCAAGGTAGGTGAAAAGCCTAGTAATTTTGTTTAAGATAATGCGGAATGGAGAGATTGATTAAGAGGGTGAAAAGGGCATGGACAACATGAATCCTTTTCAATAGAAGAATGCACACTGAACATGAAATTTTCCCACAGGCAGAGTAATAAAATTGAATTCTACCTTAGCTAACTCAGAAAATTTCAATGGAAATGAATATGAAATGAGCTATGAAACACAACAAGATACATATGAAACATAAGAGACACATTTGCTACACTCACAACCACATGAATCTCATGAAACAAAGCCACTACCTTTCATTAATCCTTTGTAAAAAATATACAATGCAGAAACAAAGTTTCTTTCCCACAGTCTCCCAGAAGTTACAAGCCAACCAACCCTTTGAAAATGGTTTGCATACAATATATAGAATGTGCCATGAAGAGATAGAATGCTCAAGGGTTGGGGAGTTACTCGAATCATTACAAAATGAAGGTGGAGAGCCAAATAGCAGCTACAGGTGCAGCGCCACAAACATGACAAATGGCTTGGTGGCCCTTTGCCTTCCTTTGCCACTTGGATAACTGACCATCTGGAGTGAAAATACTTATAAAACTGCTTTAGGTGCCGAAACACTGAAGTACATATGAGTGGGCCCACTTACAAAAATTCGGGAAGCGAAATTTCGCGAAATGGAGGCATTCTCGCCTTTTTTCCTATATGTGCTGCCCCCCTTTCCTGTATGCGCCGCGCCACTTTGAGGCCAGTTTTGAGGCACTTTATAGAGTCCAAAATTTTCCCAAGTGTGCTCGTTGGAAAGCCTGTCCTGTCTACTTTCCAACCTAAGTGGAATTTTTGAATTTGGAGCTCATTTGCTTCTCCAAATATTCATTCTCCCAAGACTGCTCCATGTGTGTCAAAATAGGAGCAGTGAGCCCATTTTTGAGTGTATTTTGCCCTTTTGGTGGCCAAGATCTTCTCCAAATTTCTTGCTCCTAGTGCCAATAATTTTTATTTTGCATGCTGAATCCAAAAACGCAAACCATTTCTCATTTGGAGCTCCCAATCTTACGCGTCACGCCGGTGACACGACGCGTATAGAGAAAAAACCTATTTTTGTGCCAAAAATTTGTCGTGTGACCAAAATTTTCCCAAATTCCTTGAAACTTGGCTGGAGGTCCTCTATGAAGTGCTATGCTGTGCCAAGGAAGCTTAAGCCAAGATTCAAAGCTGATCTTGCTCTTTTGCGTCTTTTGCTTCCTTTGTTGCTTTGCTCAATTTAGCCTTCAAGCTCCTTATTCAGGCCTTTGCGCTCATGTTCCGTGCCCTGTAATGACAAGCCATCCACCTTAGTATGGCTTTGTCCCTGTTTTCCTTCTCCATCTTTTTATCCAAGTGTAGATTGACCTGATCCAACCAAGACTCATGATCGTTGTTGATCTCTTGCTCCAAGGTAGTGAGCTCGATCCCTCTTTGTTGGACAGCTTGTCGATTTTCACGAATGCTTTGCAGCTCCATGATCATTTGTTGGTCCTCAAGCTATTTGTTTCTCTACTCCAGATACTTGATGACCCATATAGTACTCTCGAAATTTAGTATCAAGTCTTTGATCTTCGTGTTCTGCTCCTGAATGGTCATCCTGAGTTTGGCATTTTCTACCTCTGTCTCTTCATTCGGAATGAGGATGACATCGGTCTCCTGTGCACCTGATGGTCCCTCATCATGCATGGGCTCCTTGCCGTTGTCCAATACCTGTGCAGTTGATGCCGAAAGCGAGGCCCCTTCCACCCCGAGTGACGATAACACTCGCTTTGCTACTGCGAATAAGTTCCTACTGCCTTTTTGATATGTCACCAAAAATGGCATGATCATGGTCTCATGGCGCTCATGCTGATAAGAAGGACCACCCAACTCCTACTCGGGCTCAAATAGTACCTGTGATGTGCTGAAGAAGTAACGGAAGATGAAGTCCTCCCAAGTAATGCCCTGCAATCCCAACTGATGATCTACCAAAATCCGGATAAGAGCGAAGTGATAGACACTGTTAAGATGTTGCTGAGGGGTCTTATGCAGCATGAAGGTGTTCATCCTCTCTATATTCATGCTTATGAAAAATGGGAGGTTCATCATCCTCACCCTGGTAAAGTGCATGAGCAAGCGGATATGATAGGCATACAGTCTAGAGAACCTACCCTCACAGCTGAAGTATTTCATGATCAATCTCATGAGTGGAGCATACTCATTCTTCAAGTATCTGAAGGGAATACTCTTGTGAGCTCATTCAAGAATCTGGTTTTGATGTAAGGCTCATAGTGTTGCCTTTCCACCTTCTTCTTCTTATGCCACTGCTCCCCAAAATTTGGTATACCTGTTGCCACTTATATAGTTTCGAGTGTCAATGTGAAAGTGACCCCGGCCAAGGTAGACTCACCTCCATGTAGATAAAGCACAAATAAATGGGCCAACTCATGATGAAATCTAACATTTGTCAACCTTTGATAAAATTCGAAACATGATAAGTACTGGAAGGATGACATGGCAAGAGGGCATACTTGTAACTCAGTGAGGGTAGTGGGTTCATCCCTGACATGTTTGCCACTCTTGTGGTGTCTCCTGGGAGCCTGCTCTTCTGAGGATGAGTCACTTTGTGTCTCCCTCTCATACTCGGACGAATGCTATGATGACATGACTGCAATGTGGGCTGTGATTAGGCTACCCCTTTAATGATGGTGTGAGGCTGGGTACCTTTGTAGTATTTGTTACCAAGGGGAACAAATAAAACAAGGAATGATAGGAAGGGAGTGATGAAATGGGGATAGGGTTTATGGGTTTATAGGGAGAACTTTGTTAGGGGTGTGGGAAGAGTTTGGGGCATTGTGATGGGGTAGGGTTTAGGGTTTCTATTGAGAAATAGGAGGAGGGGGGAGGGAATATGATTTTGGTAGTGTTAGGGTAGTGATAACGGGGTAAAGATGACATAGGGGAATAAGGGACAATGGTAGGGTAGGAAAAATAACCATGGTAGCAACAACACTGTTACACAACCCTAGCAAACTGGTTTTTCTTTGGGGTCTTCTTGTGTTTGCTTAATGGAATGTTTTTGCACTTAATCGCTGGCAATAATCCACCATATCTTTATCAAATTTGACACACAAATAGGTTTGAGAGCCTACCTTGCCGTTAGAGGGGCTTCACAAAACTTTTGAGGGAGTTTTGGCACGTTCTGGGTGCTTTATGTCTGTGCGTCGCACCGCTGTCTGTGTGCGTCGCGCTCCTATTTGTGTGCGCTGTGCTCTGGGTGTGCGCCACGCTCGTTACGAGCTTGAACAGTGGGTGGGTGCTATGTGCACCGCGCCCTTATCTCACCTCCAACCAACTTCCAGCTCCTTGTTTTCTCCTCGGAATATATGCACTGCACGCAAAGCCCAGTGCACCGCGCTCTAGGTATGCGCCGCGCCCTCAATAAGCTTACACTGTGGGCAGGCTGCATGTGCACCGCGCTCTCCAAGGTCACCTCCAACTTAGTCAATCGCCCACCAATGCACACTCACACCTTTCCAACACTTCTTCAAGACTTATAATGGCACAATGCCTTTGATTTTGACAAAAATTGGTATATATAGCCTTAGAAGAGATGGGTTTAATTTTTTTCCTCTTTCAAAACCCATTTTTCTAATGTTTGAGTTTTGCACTTTTTCACTGACTTTAAAACACACTGATTTTCACTTTCCCTTTGAAATTTTAGCTCGAACGATGAAATTTTCGGCACTCTTTGTGGGGGTTGCAAGATAGGAAATGTGGCCACGGAACCATGACTGCATCTGAAAAAATCACTTGATGACTTTTTGAAAATTTGGCCATAAATGACACTGTTTGACTTTTCTTCAAAACAGAGTTTTGAAGAAGAGTCGGAGTCTATCCACACGATGACGAAGCTTTCTAAACCATAACTGTGTAAGGGCCTCACTCTAGCCTGCATGGCTCTACTGGACATGTTTAAAGACCGAATTGATGAATTCCTAGACCTAAACCTCGAAATGACCTTTGTCCTTTAAAGGACCAGACCTTGACTGTCATGGACTTCGATGATGATTGACCAAGACCTGAGCCAGCAGGAGCCAAACATGAGGGGGGAAATGACTAATGACCTTCTCCGTTAGATTATGGCATGTCCCTAGCGGAATGAAACTGGGAGAATGGAGCAGGACACCTAATCATCAAATGCATAAAGAGTTTTGATCTCTGACGGAGGACTGATAAGACCGACTCTAACATTGGCTCCAATGGGGGATGGTAGCTCCTGTGGAGGTGCCAGGAACAACAGAGCTCTGGAGGACCTAGATAGTGCCTTCATCCATTGGGCTATGGAGTCATCATTTTGATAAATAATACCAAACTCTGACTCATTTATGAAGCTGAAACGACCAACAAACTGACTCAAACTTGACATTAAAATGACTTAAAGACTAATTTGAACAACTCTAACGAAACTGAAATAAAATGGTATTTACAATGACAGTGGAAGAAGCGTTTGATAACTTAGAAGTGGTACCACTTGAGCAGCCGACCATTGATCAGCCCTCCTGGACAATCCTCTCTATTTATTTCCTTAAGAAGAAAAGCATTCTGCCCCTGATATGCTACGATCTTGAAAGGACCTTTCCAAAGGTTCTTGAACTTACCGTGCTTGCCTTTCTCCTCATTTCTTGCATCCCACTTCAACACTACATCATCCACCTGAAATTTATCCACCTTTGCCTTTCTATCATAAATTTTCTTGATTTTCTCCTGCAATTTGGATGTGTTCTTGAAAACTTCTTCTCTGGTCTGCTCCAAGTGGACCATTTTATTCAGCCTCCTTTGCATGGGGTCCTCTTCACTGCCGGCCTCCTGAAGAAGTTTGACAACCGGGACAGTGAGAGAGGAAGGAAATACTGTATCAACTCCATAAACCAGCTCAAACGGTGACGTACCTATGGACTTCTTCTGGCTGACCCGATCTTCCCAAAGCGCATTTACCAACCTTCTATGCCAGCTCTTCTTGTTCATTTATAGCAGTTTCTTGATTATGTTGACCAATGATTTGTTCGAAGATTCCACCAATCCATTGCCTTGTGGATGATAGGCAGTTGAATGACCCAAAATAATGTGATATTTATGAAAAAATTCTACCATCCACTTTGATTTGAAAGCTGCTGCGTTATTGGTGATTAGCTCGTTCGGACAACTAAAGCGAGAGAAGATGTTATTTTTGAAGAATGAAATGATCACCGCATCTGTAGCTTGTCTGGTGGGGATCGCCTCAATCCATTTTGTGAAGTAATCTATGGCTGTGAGGATCCATTTATGCTGTCCGGAAGAAGCGGGATGAATTTCGCCAATGAAATCCAACCCCCATTGCTGAAAAGGGGCGCTCACCTCTATGGACTTGAGTGGTAGAGGCTGTAACTTTCGCTTTCCTTCAAAAATTTGGCACTTATGACAGCGCTTAACCATCTTATATACATCAGCAAACAATGTCGGCCAATAGTACCCTGCTCTCAAAATTTTGTTCACTGTTGACTTCCAAAAGAGGTGACCTCCACAGTCTCCTTGGTGGCAGTCCTCCATGACTTGCTTTTCTTCCTTTTCCACCAAACAATTTAACAAAACTCCACCGGGATCTTCCCAATACAGTGCTGAATTAAGAATGAAGAACTTCGTAGCCTTCAACTTAAGTGTTCTCGCTTTGTTTCTAGTCATGCCGGGTGGAGGTGACAAATTTTTGAGCACATATATGATATCAGAATACCATGGAGAAAGAGCAAACATTTCAGATATCTGAATTGGCAGTTCTTCATCGTTCTCATCGGACAAAGTAGCGATCAGATTTATATCCAAAGGATGCGAGTTTGATTCAGCCATTAGCTTTGCCAATCCCTGTCCTTTCACCAGTTTTGTGGGCTTTATTTCTATTCCATATTCCAGCAAGGCTGCAATCCACTTGCTTCTTCTTCCTTTCGGATCGGTCTGCACTAAAACATCCTTTACAGCAGCGTTAGGAACATAGGCCAGAATGTGGGAATGTAGAATATACACCCGAAAATCTTTCAATGCCTTCACAAGTGCAAGAGCCTGCTTTTCAAAAGTGTTATACTTTAAAGCTGCGTCTCTTATAGCTCTGCTAAAAAATGCAATGGGTCTTTCATGATCATCTCTCTTCTGCAATAATACCGCTGCCATAGTATGCTCCGAAGAAAATGAAGACAATATGAAATCCTGAGTATAGTCTGGGCTTACTAGAACTGGTGCTGAGGAAAGAGCCAATTTGACCAAATTGAAAGATTTTACCGCCTCTTTCTTCCGTTTCATTTGGTTGTCCTTCTTAAGCATGTTTGTCATTTCTCTTAGATGCTCCGCGGATTAGGTACAAAGCGGCGGAGGAAGTTCATATTGCCATTGAATGATTGTATCTCCTTTTTATTCTGAGGCAGATATATTTGTTGAATTGCTTGCACATGTGCCGGTCAATACGGATGCCATCCTTGGAGATAATGTGTCCGAGTAGTTTGCCTTCTTCCATGGCGAACAAGCTCTTCTTTGGATTCAGCGACAAGCCATATTTTCTGCACTTTAGGAAGACAGTTTTAAGATGGTGCATTTGCTCTTCATCAGATTTAGAAAACACCATCAAATCGTCCAAATACACCACCAAAAATACATCCTTCTCGTTTGCAAAAGCCAAGTCCATAGCATGCTGAAATGTGGCACCCGCATTCTTCAAATCGAAAGGCATTTTCGTGTAATGAAAGGTCCCCCATGGAGTGGTGAACATTGTCTTGTCTCGGTCATCCTCATGGACAGAAACTTGGTTATATTCGGAATAACCATCAAGTAGTGACATGCGAGATGCCCCCACTACTTGCTGAAGTATATGGTCCATTTTGGGCAGTGGATAGTTGTCCTTCAATGAGACTTTGTTAAGATTTCTTAAATCAATGCATAAGCAAATCTCCCCTGTCTTTTTTCTTACGGGCACCAAGTTTGAGATCCAATCTGAAAATCTGATTGGCACAATGATCCCTGATTTGTACAATCTGTTGATCTCCTTTTCGATAGATGGCAGCAACTTTGGATTTAGCCTTCTCAACTTTTTTCTGAATGGTTTTTTATTAGGCTTGATGGGTATAGTGTGCTGAATTATATTGGTGCCATACGTCTTTAAGTCGAAATAGTCCCAAGAAAACACATCTGCAAATGAAGACATCAAACTGATATATTTTTCCTTGATCTTTGGCGGCAATGCTTTGGACAATTTTACCAATTTATGATTCGCAGTTGTCCCGATATTGACCTCTTCCACACCCTTCTCTGTTGGCTGCAATGTTGGCTTGCGGGCTACATCATCCTGATCGAAGAGTTCTTCTAGAGGTATCAAGCCTTTGGGAATAACATTACTCTTCAGCTGCAACACGTCCATTTCATCTGTACCATTGCCTTTTCCATCATCATTTTCTTCATCAATTGAGGTCTCTTAAAACTTGCCTTTGTTCTACATAAAATCATCAATCTCATCATCATCTTGGAACACTTGCCAATATCTCTAATTGTCTGGAACAATTGGGCGGTGCTTGACATGGATTTCGAATTTGTTACTAGAGTTCATTGGGATTTTCAAACTACTCGCTGCCTTAGCAAGAGCATCGGAAATGCTATTTTGTATGCGAGGCACACATGTCAAGGTGTATTCTGAGAATAATTTCAAAATGTCTAGGACTGCGTTACGGTAGGCCCACATCCTAGGATGATTTGCTTGATATTTTCCTCTGGCCTACTTGATAACCAATTCAGAGTTGCCATATATTGAAATCCTCTTAGCGTTCAGCTTTCTTAGAATCTTTAGGCCAGCAATCAGAGCTTCATACTCAGCTTCATTATTTGAACATTCAAAAGCCAACTTGTAAGAGCATACTCGTACGTTAATAGGGACCTTTTTTGGGTCGGAGAAGGGGCTGCGTACCCAAATTCCTATTCCAGCGCCATCATTTCCTACTGCTCCATCAAAATCCATGGTCCACAAACCTTCTTCCTCCTCTTGCAAGTGCTGGAAATCTGTTTGTTGTACCTTGCATGCTTGTTGTCCATTGCTTTCAGTTGATTTCCCAACGGTATTCTACTTTTCTTGTTCCTCTTTCTTCAAAACTTCTCTGAAATTTTCTGTTATTTCCGAAATATCATCTGCTTCTACCAACTGACTATCTATATCATTTAAATTATCTGAATACAAAACAAAAGACTCTAAATCTGTATGTACATAGTTAATAGGATGATTTATTGGTTTCTCTGTGCTTGTGATCATGTACTTCATTTTTTGTTCCCAACATAATTTCCTCGTTTTTCCAAACACTGGAATTGCTGCATAGGAGAAATCTAGTTGTAGTGTCCCTTTTAGTTTCGCTACCCAAGACCTGGAAAGAAGCATGCCAAACCTTGGAGGAATGTCTGCCACCACAATATCCATCAAAACATTCTTCATGGGAAGCTCATCCAAACTCACAACCAAGTCTTTGATGAGACCTACACATCTTACTCTACTAGAATCGAATGAATAGAGATCATGATATTGTCGGGTGATGTCCAGACCAAGCTTGTCCATGATTTCCTTGGGCATGAGATTGTGAGAGGCTCTGGAATCGAACATGGCGTTATGTAAAACAAAATCATGCAACCTTAAACTGATTTAGAAAGGTGGCACATCGCTATCATGAGACTCGCCATTTGATGCTGGCCTAAAAATCATTTCAGGCTGATCATCTTTGACATTCACCATGTCGAACATTGGGTCCAAATTTAATATTTTAGATACTTGTCCTTTATAATTGCTGTTCTTCGATATTTCAGTCAAAGGGATGGATATTTTTAGTTTGGAAATCTCATTCTATAAATTGAAAGCAGGAATCCTTTCCACCTCTTTGACCAGGATTTCTTTCCTCTCCCTTTCTTGCGATGTAACTTGCTGATGTGCTAGTTTCGCTGATGTGCTAGTTTTGCTAATGTTGATTTTCTACTCTCTATTTCAACCACCTCCTTTCCTTTCCTTTGTGTACCAGCTGAATCATTCTTTGGTGCTTCAACATCCTTCTTTTTCTGAATGGGTCTGACTGGAACATCCCTATTTCTAAGCGAATATCGTTGTTGTTGGGCGGACAAAGCATTCATGTAGCCTCTTTGGTATTCATCTGATTGCTCCTCCAAGACGGTGTCGCTTGCTAGAATGAAATCTCCATCTTTGTGTGCAGCTAAATTCTCTGCATACTCCTCCTCTTCAGTGAGATAAGTAGGCAAATCGTTGGGAGTAAAGACATGATTTTCTTTGCCTATTACATTCCCGTCTTCATCTGATTCTGGTCCATGTACAAAATTTTTCTACAAAGGTGTTTGTACTGGCTGTTGTGCAATCAGCTCTTGAACTCGCTGATCTCTCTGTCTTATTCTATACTGTGGTTTTTGCTAGCCACGGAAGTTAAGATTTCTAACTTGTGGCTCTGGTTTGTCAAGTTTCACTCTCTCAAGCATCTGCTCTACCTTCCGAAGTAGTTGATCTACCGAGGAAGATTATTCCTTTGCAGTGACCTTCTTTTCTGCTTTTGCTCTAGCCCTCTTGGTCAGCAAATTTGCTTCAACGTTGACTGCTATCTTCTGCATGTCTTCCATTGTAGCCGGTTCTCTTTCTCTCAATTGATAAGCCATATCAGCATTAAAACCATCAGGGAACTTCAACATGGCTAGTCCCACGGGTGGCCTTAGATTATCTGGAATTTCATTATACACTGTATTGAATCTAATGCAATATTCTTGGACCAACTCACCAGCGTTTCTCTTGATTTTCTCATACTCGGACAGAAGTTAAAGAGGGTTCTTTTTCACTTCCCAGCGGTTTAAGAATTGTCTTTGTAGGTCTGCCAAGGTAGCGATACGTGCAACCAGTAACCTCTAAACCATTTCCTTACTTCAACCACAAATGTTTGTACACAAAGTCTCATCGCCACGTTTTCCACATCTATCTCATGAAGTTCATAAAAGTATACCATTCTGTCCACATGTTGTTGCGCATTAATGCCATTAGGAGTGCCATCAAAGAATGGGATTTTGCTTTGGTAATCAGTGGGCATATCATCTAAAATTTGAGGCAAAACAAGTGGTTCGAAATGTGCAGCCATCACTTGTGGTGTATTTGTCCTCGAAGGTGTTGGAGGAATGTGCCCAGTTTGTAAGGGGCTAGCAATGGGAGTTTGAAACTGAGCTATTATGTAGTTATCAATAGACCGGTTAGCCCTTTCCTTCTCCAAGTCTACAAGAAACTGTGGATTGTGGACAGTAGAGTCAACCACTCTTTCGGACTTGGTTTCAAACAATGATAATTCAAATTGCTCATCAAACTCTAGCTCTTCAATATACTCAAAAATGTCCGGGCATGAATGAGATTTGAGCACGGGCAATATAGAGCTTTCTTGATGATGATTTCTTGAAATCAAATTGGGATTTTCATAGATGAGCGGAGGGTCGGGATCTGGATTAGCTCTGGTGAATCTTTGAGAAGCCAGCGTGCTATTGAGAAAAATCAAGGACACAACCTATTTTACATCAGCCTATCAAATCCTAAACTTATCATCCAGAAGCTTAGTATTATTAAGAAAGAAGGGCATTTGATTTTTCCCTAGTGGAGTCGCCACTATGTTAGCACCTAAATCCGCCTTAGGCTGAAAGAAGGCGAAACTCAGGGTAACCACAAACCATGCTCAGTCTAGTAGCTAGCCCTACCAGAACAGGAGAGGGCTCTCTCCGAGTCACACTCAGTGAATAGATAAACGGAATGGCCTGAGATGACTTACAACGAAATATTTATCTTAGGCTAGTAAGTGAATATGGATACAAGAAGCGATTTTTATGAATGACTATGTTTCTAGGATGTTATGGGACCACCGGACCTCAATGAACAGAGAACTTAATACAAAGGCACAAATTATTTCGTGAGGAAAGATAGGAGGAAATCCTAGCAATTTAGTTTTAAGATAGTGTGGAATGGAGAGATTGAGTAAGAGGGTGAAAAGGGAATGGACAACATGAATCATTTTCAACAGAAGAGTGAACACTAAACATGAAATTTTCCCACAGGTAGAGCAATAAAATTGAATTCTACCTTAGCTAACGTAGAAAATTTCAATGTAAATGAATATGAAATGAGCTATGAAACATAACAAGATACATATGAAACATAAGAGACACATTTGCTACACTCACAACCACATGAATCTCATGAAACAGAGCCATTTCCTTTCATTAATCCTCTGTAAAAAATATACAATGCAGAAACAAAGTTTCTTTCCCACAGTCTCCCAGAAGTTACAAGCCAACCAACTCTTTGCAAATGGTTTGCATACAATATATTGAAACTGCTATGAAGAGATAGAATTCCCAAGGTTTGGGGAGTTACTCAAATCATTACAAACTGAAGGTGGAGAGCCAAACAACAACTACAGGTGTAGTGCCACAAACATGACAAATGGCTTTGGTGGCCCTTTGTCTTCCTTTGCCACTTGAATAACTGACCATCTGGAGTGAAAATACTTATAAAACCACCTTAGGTGCTGAAAAACTGAAGTGTATATGAGTGGGCCCACTTACAAAAAGTCGGGAAGCGAAATGGAGGCATTCTGGCCCTTTTTCCTATATGCGCCATGCCCTTTTCCTGTATGCGTTGCGCCACTTTGAGGCCAGTTTTTAGGCACTTACTGGAGTCCAAAATGTGCCCAAGTGTGCGCGTTGGAAAGCTTGTCCTGTCTACTTTCCAACCCAAGTGGAATTTTTGAATTTGGAGCTCATTTTCCCCTCCAAATCTTCATTCTCTCAAGGTTGCTTCCTGTGTGTCAAAATAAGGGCAGTGAGGCCATTTTTTAGTGTATTTTTCCCTTTTGGTGGCCAAGATCTTCTCCAAATTTCTTGATTCTAGTGCCTGTAATTTTTATTTTGCATGCCGAATCCTAAAACGCAAACCATTTCTCATTTGGAGCTCCCAATCTTACGCATCGCGTTGGTGGCACAACGCGTATAGAGAAAGAACCTATTTTTGTGCCAAAAAATTTTCATGTGACAAAAATTTTCCCAAATTCCTTGAAACTTGGGCTGGAGGTCCTCTATGAAGTGTTATGCTGTGCTAAGGAAGCTTCAGCCAAGATTCGAAGCTGATCTTGCTCTTTTGCCTCTTTTTCTTCCTTTGTTGCTTTGCTCAATTTAGCCTTCAAGCTCCTTATTTGGGCCTTTGCGCTCATGTTACGTGCCCTGTAATGACAAGCCATCCTCCTCTGTATGGCTTTGTCCCTGTTTGCCTTCTCCAGCATTTTCTCCAAGTGTATATTGACCTGATCCAACCAAGACTCACGGTCGTTGTTGATCTCTTGCTTCAAGGTAGTGAGCTCGATCCCCCTCTACTGGACAGCTTGTCGATTTTCACGGATGCTTTGCAGCTCCATGATCATATGTTGGTCCTGAAGATGTGTGTTTCTCTGCTCCAGATATTTGATGACCGATCTAGCCCTCTCGAAATTTAGTATCAAGTATTTTTTCTCTGTGTCCTGCTCCTGAATGGTCATCCTAAGTTTGGCATTTTCTGCCTCTGTCTCTTCATTCGGAATGAGGATGACATCGGTCTCCTGTGCACCTGATGGCCCCTCATCATGCATGGGCTCATTGCCCTTGTCCAATACATGTGTATTCGATGCCAGAAGTGATGCCCCTTCCACCAGGTGGAGATAACACTTGCTATGCTGCTGCAAATAAGTTCCTACTGCCTTTCTGATATGTCACCAAAAATGGCATGATCATGATCTCATGGCGCACATGCTGATAAGAAGGACCACCCAACTCCTGCTTCGGCTCTAATAGTACCTGTGGTGTGCTGAAGAAGTCACGAGAGATGAAGTCCTCCCAAGTAATGCCCTGCAATCCCAACTGATGATCTACCAAAATCCGGATAAGAGCGAAGTGATACACACTGTTAAGCTGCTGCTGAGGGGTCTTATGCAGCATGAAGGTGGTTCATCCTCTCTATATTCTGCATATGAAAATTGGGGTTATCATCCTCACGCGTGAAAGTGCATGAGCAACGGATATGATAGGCATACTGTCTAGAGAAACCTCCCCTCACAGTTGAAGTATTCATGATCAATCTCATGAGCGGAGCATACTCATTCTTCAAGTATCTGAAGGGAAATACTCTTGTGAGCTCATTCAAGAATCTGGTTTTGATGTAAGGCTCATAATGTTTCCTTTCCACCTTCTTCTTATTATGCCACTACTCCCCAACATTTGGTATACCTGTTGCCACTCATATAGTTTCGGGTGTCAATGTGAAAGTGACCCCGGCCAAGGTAGACTGACCTCCGTGTAGATGAAGAAAAAATAAATGGGCCAACTCATGATGAACTCTGACATTTGTCACCCTTTGAAAAAACTCGAAACATGATAAGTACTGGAAGGATGACATGGCAAGAGGGCATTCTCGTAACTTGGTGAGGGTAGTGGGTTCATCCTTGACATGTTTGCCACTCTTGTGGTGTCTCCTAGGAGCCTACTCTTCTGAGGATGACTCACTCTATGTCTCCCTCTCATACTCAGATGAATGCTCTGATGACATGACTGCAATGTGGGCTGTGATTAGGCTGCCCCTTTGATGATGGTGTGAGGCTAGGTGCCTTTGTAGTATCTGTTACCAAGGGGAACAAATGAAACAGGGAATGTTAGGAAGGGAGTGATGAAATGGGGATAGGGTTTATAGGGAGAACTTTGTTAGGGGTGTGGGAAGAGTTTGGGGCATTGTGATGGGGTAGGGTTCAGGGTTTCTATTGAGAAATATGAGGAGGGGGAAGGGAATATGATTTTGGTAGTGTTAGGGTAGTGATAATGGGGAAAAAATGACATAGGGGAATAAGGGACAGGGGTAGGGTAGGAAAAATAACCTTGGCAGCAACAACACTATTACACAACCCTAGCAGGCTGGTTTTTCTTTGGTGTCTTCTTGTGTTTGCTTAATGGAATGTTTTTTCATTCAATCACCGGCAATAATCCACCATATTTTTATCGAATTTGCTGCACAAATGAGTTTGAGAGCCTACCTTGCAGTTAGAGGGGCTTCACAAAAATTTTGAGGGAGTTTGGGCATGTTCTGGGTGCTTTATCTCTGTGAGTCGTGCCCCTGTCTGTGTGTGCCATGCTCCAGGTGTGTGCCACACTCATTATGGGCATGAACGGTGGGCGAGTGTTGTGTGCACCGCGCCCTTGCCTGCGTGCGGCGCGCCCTTGTCTTCACCTCCAACCGACTTCCAGCTCCTCGTTTGCTCCTCGGATTGTATGCGCCGCGCGCAAAGCCCAGTGCACCACGCTCTGGGTATGCGCTGTGCCCTTAATAAACTTACACTATGGGCAGGTTTCGTGTGTGTCACGCCCTCTGTGTGCGTCGCGCTCCTGGTTATATGCATTGCGCTCTCCGAGGTCGCCTCCAACTCACTTGATCGCTCACCAATGCACACTCACGCCTCTCCAATACTTCTCCAAGACTTGTAATGGCACAATGCCTTTGCTTTTGACAAAAATTGGTATTTATAGCCTTGGAAGAGATGGGTTTAATTTTTTCCTCTTCAAAAACCCATTTTTCTAATGTTTGAGTTTTGCACTTTTTCACTAACTTTAAAACACACTAATTTTCACTTTCCCTTTGAAATTTTAGCTTGAATGATGCAAATTTTGGCACTTTTTGTGGGGGTTGCGAGATAGGACATGTGGCCATGGAAACCATGACTGCATCTAAAAAGATCACTTGATTAATTTTTTGAAAATTTGGCCATAAATGACACTGTTTGACTTTTCTTCAAAACGGAGTTTTCAAGAAGAGTCGGAGTCTATCCACATGACGATGAAGCTTTCTGAACCATAACTGTGTAAGGACCTCACTCTGGCCTGCATGGCACTACTGGACATGTTCAAGTACCAAATTGATGAATTCCTAGACCTAGACCTCGAAATGACCTTTGTCCTTTAAAGGACCAGACCTTGACTGTCATGGACTTTGATGATGATTGACAAAAGACCTAAGCCAGCAGGAGCCAGACATGAGGGGGGGGATGACTATAATGACCTTCTCCATCAGATTATGGCATGCCCCTAGCAGAATGCAACTGGGAGAATGGATTGGGACACCTAATCATGAAATGCATAAAGAGTTTTGATCTCTGACGGAGGACTGACCAGACCGACTCTAACACATAGTATCTCTCTGACAAGTATTTCTTTCATAAAATCCTTTTGAACTCATTCCAACTCAAATCCTATGTCCTAATGTCTTTGACACACTTCACATCTTCCCACCAGTTGTCTTCTTTCCCTTTGAGATTGAAAATAGTTATCTTGGCCTTCATCTTCTCTATGTATTCATGTATCTTAAAGAAATTATTCATCCCAAGTAACCATGCCTTTGCATCCTCTGGCTTCTTCAACTCTCCATCAAATGTAGGTGGCTTGGATTTCTTGAACTCATCTAGAAAATATCCCTTGTCACTACTCATATAAGGATGATAGCGATGATGACCATGATACCTGTCTGAACCAGAACTAGATTAAAACCCATATCCATTGCCTCTCCTATCAGGTGTAACTAAGAACCTACCATCTCTAATTGTGTCATCCCTGTCTAACCTATTCCCACCATGATACCTACTACCATATGCCCCATTAGTCTTTTCCTCTTATCCATAATTGATTTTGGTTGTCCCTATCTCTATAAATCTGAAAAACTTTTAAGGATCACTACATCGAACTCCACTTGTTTCTCCTGTGCCCCGACAAGTCTCTCTTATGACTGAATTATTTTGTCATTATCTAATTTGCAACTTCTGGTTTATACCTTTAAGCTTCTTAAAGTATATTTTATGTCCATATAGTACTAATCTCTTGGATTCTCATATGATCTATAAGGAGAGTCTCGTGAACTATAATCCATCATTTTTCTAGTCATATTTGATCCTCTTCTTCCTTCAAACATACCATGTCATATAAACCAATTATAAACATAACCAACATACCTTAGTGAATTTATAGGTAGGATATCTTTTCTACAATATTAGTCCAAGTTAGCATGATATATGTATATACATAATCATATCAATATACCAAGATTATCTCAATCATCATCCCAGTTACCATGGATTATGTCATAAACTATAACACTGACTAGATACATGCTAATCAAAGCCACTATAATGCATACATAACAATAACCACATAGACACTAACATGCATGCATGACAAACACATTCCACACATCTAGTCCAAGTATTGAACCATGCTCTGATACCAATATGTGGTATCGGACATCACCCTAAGAGAATGGAAACCAGCTTTGGTACCAATCTGTAACCACCCCTCCCACATCTAATCACTTTCACCGGTCTGCCAGGGTAAAAATGAGACAGAGAGCTACTATGACATCATCCAACCTCCTAGGTCCCATTAAGGACGTGGGTCAACCCACTGAAAACCAACTAACATCTCACCACATCCTATAGGGGCTATAGATGACTCAAAGGCTGAAAAACCACTTCAGGTGGAAAAATACAGATTTGAACCACCTTTTCTTTGCCCTGGACCCTCAACTTCTCCCAAAACAAGGCAACCATGTGGTTTGGAGCCTCTAACCACATGCACAAGCCTACATCCATGCAGTTTTAGCCCAAACTTTCTAGTTAGAAGTATGCAGTCCTAGATTTTGAGCCTACATTCCAAGTCAACCCCTAGACCACTACTCAAAACATCCTGTAACTTCTCAAATCCATAAATGACATGACAACAAAGCTTAACATTCAAACTTGATTTAGATACTTGACCTAACCAGGCCTAACCATGACAGTCTTTTCATCAAACATATTAAGAACATGTAATCTATAGGTCATGAATGCATATCTAAACATAAGAGTATGATACTTATCTACAAAACATAAAGAAGGCTAATGCCCTCTCCTAATAGATTCAATAACACTTATTAGTTCATGCATTTAATAACCATTCACTTGCCAATCAAAACATGTTACGAGCATAGCTAGCACCTGTTATGAAATCATGCTTATAACCAACATATAACTAGCATAATAACCATGATAGAACATCCATCAAAGCCACATGTTAACAAGTACAATTACTCATAAAATACAAGAGGAATAAATCTCATATTAACATATGCAAAATTTAACCAAGTCAAGGACTTCCACATACCACCCGATCGTAGATTGAGCTAAACCAAATCTTTCTTTCATCCAATCACCCTCATGCCATATTCCAAGCATGAATGTGGGACTTAATAAAAAACAACTAGCAGGGTTTCCCAGATATTACATGACCTCCACCCTTAGACTTTACCGCAATCCCGCCAAAACTAATTAAGGGATCACTAGGCCCAAAACAAGAACATAAACAACCAGGATTTACGCAATCCTACTAAAATCAATCTAAAGCTCACTCGGCCTAAAGCAATCTTGGATGCCTCAGAATTTATTCACCAATACCTTGAGGAATTTTTCCATCTCCACCCTCAGGCTTTACTACAATCCTGCCAAAATAGGTCAAGGGATTCCTAGGCCCTTGGTAATTTTCCTGAGACCACCTCAACGGGTTCTAAAACCATTCGTAAATTTAAATCTCAACCCAATAAAAGAACCCAATCACACCATGTTTATTTGGAAATCGCAAGGAAAGGATGAAACCACTGTCACACCTGGAAAAACACATGTCAGTGACAACAAGAGAACCAAATACATACATGCATGTACCATGCATTCACAAACCAGCTAAGAAATCACACATGCAACCTATTACCTGCAAGTATTCTTGTTGAAGTTTCTTGATCCATCTTTTCCTTGATTGCCCCTTGCCTTCTTGTGATTCCTTGTCCTTCTTTTACATTCCTTTATCCAATGATAGAGTGAAAGCCTCTGACCTTTCACCTTCGTTTTCTCCTATTTTTCATTATTTTCATAAATAAAATGCCAACTAATGCCTCTTTGTCTTTTTTATGTCTTTGCCAATTACCTTAGCTATAATAAACCAAATTAACACCCACTAGGATGTTTTTCCCAACATTCATCTTGGAATACATGTCCCATGACCTTGGTCTTATTTTTCCTTTATTAAATTTATTACATGAACTTTTAACCTGGGGTTGCTTGCTAGGGTCCCACCTTAACCCCCTTATCTATGTAATGGGACCACATCATAGTCAAGAGTCAATAAAGCCCATATTAATAATTGTAAGTGGTTAATCTGCAATTAATAACGGAGCCACAGTTAGTTGCAAATGGGCCGTAGTATTAGATAGATGGTATTAGTAATACCACGGTATTGGCCCGTGGTATTGCATGTATGAGTCATATATAAAGGATAGAAACTCCCTGCAAGGAGTATCGTGTCTTATTTTGTAATCGAGCTCTGCTCTATTGGAGGTTGCCCCCTCGAAGAGGCAAGTGAACATTACTCTCTGAATAATAAAATCATTGCTATTCTGTGTTCTGGGTATCTTTTCTTCACATATTCTGTGTTCTGTGTCTCTTTTCTTCGCATGTTTTGTATTTGGGTATCATTTGCAGGTTAAGAGTATAACAAGTGGTATCAGAGCACTTTCCAGGGCCGGTGGGATCTCCATTTCGTAGCAAATTTTTTTTTGGCTCAAGACGTGTTCCGACGTCTTTAAACCACGGGATTGGTTTTTGAGCGCATAAATCTACGGATTTGGGGAGGCATGCACGCAGGAAATACAAGAGGTGGTCACGTCTGTTGGACTCCCTTGTAACCCCTGTGGGTACCCCTTCGAGTAGTAGCGCATTAGACAGAACCGCGCACTGACTGTCTTCCACGTACCCTCTGGGTATATCGGAAGCCCCATAGGCTCCCTGAAAACCTCACCATAGATAAACCAACGACCGTCTTGCGGCTACAGTACACCGAGAACAGCACTCGGAGAGATTACTTGCCCGTACGATAGGGTAGTCGGGTGGTACAGCTAAGGGTACGGTCGACCCTCCTTAGTTAGAGCCCTGAAACATTAGGCCGAGTACTACTGCCAGACCCTTATGTATATTGCGATCTGTAGCACCTGACACTCCTCAAGACCCTAGTTCCTTTTTAATCATCATCTCTTCCAGATCCGCTTGAGCAAAGGAGTGCAGCAGTAGCAGACATCGGTCCCAATCAACCAGTTCCGATCTATTAGATTCATCAGATCTGCAGAAGCAGTCAGTTCAGCCGTCCAACACTACCCGATCCACCATTCAGATCTCTCAGATCCACCAGACCAGAAGCTTGTGAAGGATTCCTATACCAGGGTATAATTGTCGCAAGACTTTTGGCCGCTTATTGGTGATATAGCCCATTAAAATCAGGACGACGAGCTGAGCATGGTGGTACCATTCAATTAATTGGGAAATTTTTTTGGCGGTCCCAATTTTTCATCAGGTCGGTGTATGGTAGCAACTAGAGCTCAAGCGATGGCCAATGAAAGGATGGACAAACTGGAAGAAAATGTGAATGAAATCCAAACTCAGCTTCGCAGACTAGATTTGGAGAGAATGCAAAGAGAGCTTAGCGGACTAAGTATCCAGCTACAGAATTTTCAGGCAAAAGGCAAGGAGGATTTTATGTCAAACGGCAAGGAGCAAGCCCACGAGGAGGGGTATAATGGCCATGAAGGCAATTACGGTGAATCTAGCCACTCTTCTCACGTGTGGCACACCCATCCACCACCTAGTCAGCGACCTCCCAAGTTGGATATGCATAAATTTGACGGTTCTCACACATCCGCATGGCTAGCACAAATGGAGCAGTATTTCAAATTGAATCATATCCCAGATGATGCGAATAAGCTTATGTTGGGGAGCATGTACTTCGACAATGAACGGTGGCAATGGTGGGAATGGCATCAGCGTTGCAATGGATATTTTAGGACTTGGACCCAATTTCCCAAAGCTCTTCGAGATCGCTTTGAACAAGAAGACTCTTATTTGGGTCGTCTCACTAAGCTCCAACAGACTGGTACAATGGAGGAATATATTACCGCTTTTGAAGGCTTAGCTTTCCGCACTAAGGGTCTCACATATGAGTTCTACATGGAATGTTTTACCAGCGGTCTTAAAGAGGCCATCAAAGCTCAAGTTCTACTTCACCACCCTCCCACGTGGACAGAGGCTTGCCAGGTAGCGCGTAAGGTGGAACGTGCATTAGCAGCCCAATACAGTCGCCCAAATTTCCCCGCTAAAGGCCATCCCCCACAGGCTCAGAACATGACTCAAACACTTAAGGTCCAAAAGGTGTCCCCTGCGGAAATGGCCGAAAGAAGGAAGAAAGGACTATGTTACTACTGTGATGAAAAATACTCCCCAGGTAATAAATATAAGGAGCCCAAATTCTTTCAAATAGATGCCACTGACTACAGCTCAACAGAGGAAGATCCTCCACTCGAGGAACATGAGCCACTAGAGGACGACAGCCAATAAGACAATGTCTCTGACGAACTAGTTATTTCGTTGCATGCCTTGGCAGGGATTTCTTCCCCTCAAACGCTCAAAATCAGAGGG
>APFE030118857.1:0-18462 GCA_000404065.3 Pinus taeda | reverse complement strand
AAAATATAAAATATAAAATTAATAGTTATATTTATATTTATAATCATCGTTAATTATAATTAATAATTAAACTAGCCGAGATCCATCTTAATTTTGGATCTACCAAGCGCCGAGAGGGATCAAATCTGTTGAGATACAAACCTCTTTTAAAGTGAAAAGAAAATTGATCCCTCTCGACACTTGGTAGATCGAGAGTTGAGATGGATGTAGGCTAGTTATAAGTAGTGTTGTTTAACATGCATAAATGTAAAGCAAATGGAGAGCACTAACATCTTTATCATAGATGTTTATTTCATTTTCTACCTTAGTATTTTTTTATTTTAATTTTATGGTACTACCACAATATGGGATTTAGTTAGGTCTTGGGAATCAATAAAACCATTATATGCATCTCTAAATAATAATGTCACATTGAACCATCACATATGATTTTTTGAGGGTATCCTTTGTCTCCATTAACTGTGGATATGGGTATCATTATGACTTTTTGAGCGCTACATATGGGTGTTGGGGTGTTAACCATTCCCACCCAAGGAAGTTCAAGAATTTGGATCTAAATGAAAATTATAGGGCTCAACATTCATGAGTGACACATTAAATGACCATAGATAACCTCTCAAAGGGATGTTGACAATTGAGTGAGGATATCAACACTCAGACAAATTTTGACCACCAATTATAGGTCTTGGGTCCTTGGACATGGTGAAAGGAGTAAATATAATCCTTAGGACCTAGAGGAAGCTTCTAGGCATTGAAGGTCGAGAATGATGCATTAAGACACCACTAAGGTTTTGTTACCCCCTCCCATCTGGGGGTAATTAAAGGATATTTTTTCTTTGATGATCCACATTGTAGATAGTGATCCTAATTATGATGACCAATATTCTCCATATATAGCCCTCTATAGATTCCTCCTATATATCATGCTTAAATTGCTTCAACAATCATCACACTTAATTGATGATGGTGACCCATCATGCATGAGGTACCTCAGCCATTGCTTCATATGAAGTGTTTACATTTAATACATTTAGTATTTAAGTAAGGATCATGTGTTGAAATTTGAGAATGAATCATGATTTTTAAAATTTATGTGTGTTTTCTTGTTTCACCTTTGTAACCATCATATGTATTTGAGTATTTTTACTCTCAAGGAAAAGGGTACTCTCAGAAGATCTTGATAAAATAACAAACTTGTTTGTTCATACTTAACACATTCCATTTATACTTAACATGATCCATCTATCAAACCTAACACATTCCATCTATCTCCCTTTTTGTTGCCCACATTAGTTTCAACTGTGGTATTGGTAGAGCAGGTGAGGTAAATATTTTGAGTGAAACTCTACTCCAAATCGGAATGTTGTGTTCTTGTTCTAATGGTGCTATTATATGGTTTTATTAAAGGAGGAATGATTTCTTTTGCCAATTGTATGTCCTCCTAATCAAACCCATTGAACCCAAACCAATACATAGAGTCCCCAAAGTGTACATACTTTTGCAAGTCATAGAGGTGGTTGAATATTGAGCGTTTATATAAAACACACATGAAATAAGGAATAAGTAGATCAATATGGTGAGGGGTTCCATGTATACCAAAAGCTATGTGAAATAATAGTAGGGCAAATTTAACAAACATTCACAAGATATAGGATATTCTTGAATGAGAAGTGGGGAGAATATAATAGTAATAATAAATGGAGAAATACAAATTGAAATAATAGTTGGTTCATTGTTTACTCTAATGCATATGTAAAGTTCAAGTTCACATAATTAACATATGTTACCTTTCACGTGGGAACTTGTTCTACATTGAAGACTTCACCTAAGTAAGCTATGTATAACATCTACCTAAGTAAGCTATGTATAAAGGATGTTAGTCTGGTGGCCACATGCACTTTTTAAGGGTTTTTTTGCCTCCTCACTATGAAGCTTACTTTAAGGTATTGATCTATTTTAAGAGTTCTAAATTTATTTTTTTCGAGTGTAACTTTTCAATGTGTTGAGATATAGGAGTAGGTGGAACCTTTACTTAAAATTTTATGTATCCTTGTTTATGTAACAACCTTGGTTTAAAAGTTAATGTAATAAAGTTAATAAAGACAAATTAAGACCAATGTCATGGGACACTAATTCAAAGTTGAATGTTGGGAAAAACATCCTAGTGGGTGTTCATTTTATTTATGAAAATAAAGGAAATTAGGAGAAAAGGAAGGTGAAAGGTCACAGGTTGCATGTCAGGAGGAAAATGGAGCAAAAATAATGGACATTGAAGAAAATAGAGGCCTCATTAATAAAAAGGCTTCTTAGGATCTGTTCACAACTTTTGTCAGTTTTAGCTTGGAGCTCTCTCCATTCTCTCATACTCTTTCATTGGAACGGGTTTTGCTAGGAGTGAAAGTGGTTTTCAGCCTTGCCATGCGATTTCTATATAGCCATGGTGTGATGGAGTTTCTCATACTAAATAGACTTATCCCATTTGGAACTTGGTTCACATGAACCTTCCATTAAAAGACTAGACAAATTCATACACACTCAAGTTGCAAATACGAAGACTTATCCTATTTAGAACTTGGTTCACATGAACCTTCCATTCACTCAAATTGCAAAATTTGAAGTCTCGTGTTGTATAAATGAACCTTCCATTAAAAGACCATACAAATGTATACACACTGAAGTTGCAAAATTTGAAGTGTCACGTTGTATAATTCACCATTGTAATTAGCCATGTCTATATTTCCATGTGCAACTTGTATATCCCAAACAAAATATAAGGCTTAGGTTTGAAATACATTCACAAAATAAAATTGACATTAATTTCATTACCTCCTTTTCAAAATACCATGTTTTAAGTTTCGACAAAAGAATTTAGATTAGGTGTTTTAAGTTTTAAGGAAAAAACTAGATTAGGTATAGAAATTTTTATTAAAACATTATTGTCATAGTTCATTGTGGTAATTCAATCAACAAGTCCTTTTGAAGTGTTAGACAGGATGTTACTGTAGATTGTAAACATTGATTTTGTAGTTATTATGTGACTCGATGAATGATACTTAACACCACTGCGTACAAAACATGTTTGGTAATTTCATTGTGCTTTTTCATTTTCCGATCTAAGTTAGAGCATTTACTGCTACCTAAAACCACTATGTACGAAACATTGCGCTAAATTGGTACAATGGTAGTAAATGCTACAAAAATATATATGGTAAATGCATAACATAAAAATAAAAACAGAAAATGCATGGATTTCTCGGTGTTTAAGGCAATGCATGCGACAAGAAGTTTAGATAATTATGGACCATTCTGAGCATAATGGTTTTATTTTCTCATTGCTAGGTACTAGGCGCCAATGTTAACCATAAGCGTACTTAAAAGAACTTGTTAGTGGCAACATCATTAAGTCACACAGGTTTTATTTGACTTGCCTAACATATATTACATGTGGATTGACCTGTAAATTATCTCATTATAATAACAAGCTTCGTTGAGTGCCGGTTCAAGCCTATTGCAAAACCCAGAACAATAAATTTTCTAATAAATATAATATAGACATATAAAAATTAAAATTATAAATAAATTCTTACATTTGTCAAATATTTTTTTTTAAGATTTTTATTTTTTAATATAATTTTGATATCTAATAATTCAATTAAAACCACATATATAACAATCAATTAAAAAATTATATTATTAATTTAAAAATATTCCATTTAATATTTAATTTTTTTCGAATTTTAATAAATTTATTTAAAAATTCCAAAACTTTTTTCGCCTAATAAAAAACATATAACCTTTTATCAGTGAGTAGGTTTAACATATTATGAATTAAAAAATAGATTAAATAAAGACTTCACTGATAAAGAGTTATAATTGTGTCTCCCTTGCACACAAAATTTCTTCAGAGTTGCAATGCTAATATAAGCCAGCTCATGTCGATGGACCATCATTTCTCAAACTTGTGACGAGTGCAACCCACGATGGGCATTAAAGAACTTGCATATCTATTGTTTTCGCATTAAGTGCATTTAATGATACGACGCCCATTAAAGAACTATTGTTTTCGCATTAAGTGCATTTAATAATAATCGGACACGCAGTCTTCCATTTTGGCAAGTTGCGGAAGTCAGATTTGTGTGGAGTTGTTTGATGAGGTAGAGGAATTGTTTGGACGGTCAAAAGTGGCCGGAATTTGGGTTAAAAAAATTTCAAAAAATCTTGTACAGAGGATGCACATTAAAGAATTATTGTTTTTACATTAAGTGCATTTAATGATTAACAATCCGACTCACAGTCTTCTATTTTGGCAAGTTGTGGAAGTCAGATTCATATGGAGTTGTCTAACGAGGTGGAGGAATTCCCTGGACGGTCAAAAGTCGCTGTAATCTGGGTAAAAAAAATTCAAAAAATCTTGTAGAGACGCTGTTTGAATGGTGTTTTTTATTGTGAAAATGGATTCAGCACCATCAAAAATGTCTAAAACACCTAAAATTTTTAAGTTTAACAAATATAATTTAGACTAACAAAAATCCTTGCTAGATTTTCTTTAAATATGACCAGAATTTTCATAACTTTCCATGCAACTCTTGTGGACAACTCTTCCGCCTCGTTAGACTATGCAATGCGGGGCAGTCGAATTCGTATAAGAGTCTTAACTCAAATGCGTTGCTTCAATTCATGTAATAGTCTAATTTACATATCCGACTTTATATATTTTTTAATATCAAACAAGGATAAGAACAGAAAGCAAAAATGCGTTTTCTAAGGAACGTGTGGGTTTTGCATTCTTCCTTTGCTGTTATTTTAAATTAAAAAACCCCTTGAGTTCCTAAAGAAAACTTCCGCCTCTTCGATTAGGACCTCCATTAATGTGGACCACAATCCAATCTACTACGATGGAGGCCCTCGATTCCTCCCTTACCCTAGTGTTTACATTTGACATGGTTGATATATCATGTGTGTAGATTTGATTCATATATAGATGTATGGATGTAAATTTGTGACGAATTGCATAATTTTTTTGTTAATGTGTATAGATACTTGTATAATGTTATATGTTAGTATTATTACTATTTTTTAGTTTTTTAAAAGCTTTATTCATGAATCGCAAGGAACTCGTCTTTGAATGTTTAGGAAGGCATGGCCATGTGTCTATGTGTCCATGTGATATTTATAAAGAAATGACTACATCTCAAAGTATGCTCATGAGGGGATTACCACATGTTAGTGCAATATTATACTTTTATTGCTAACAATGAAATGATTATGTGTCTACTTGATGTTTATGAGGAAATGACCATATCTCAAAATAATGTTTATGAGGAGACGATCACATGTTACTGCAATTTCCACTTGATGCTTATGAGAAAATGACCACATTTTGAAGTAATGCGTATGAGGAATCACATGTGAGCGCAGTGATACATTCACAATACTCACAGTGTTAAGTAGCGTACATGCCAATATGAGGTTGATGCACGATCATATTAGTCTCCCATTACACATGGGTGGCTACAAAAAATTAAGAAACAAATGCATGGAATTAGAGAATGATTTGAAGTAAATGCTTTCCTTGGGAGATAGGGTAAGAAAATGAAATATAATCAATTGAATTAACTTTTTAAATATATGCATTATTTTAATGAAAAGTTTATCGAAATAGATGTAATGAAATATTTTTGAAGAAATATTGTTTATTCTATTTCTTAAATATAATGTATATGTTCATGTATGTAGAGCATTTTGTAAACCAAATGTTGTTATTCATAAAAAAAATGGCAAAGATAGAAGAAAACATAATCTTAATCACGAGAGCTAGTTCACTTTGATCAGATTTTAGCTTGTCACATTACTTTCTCAAGTCATTTGGCCATGGCTTCAAAGCTAGGATAGTGCCATCATTCCCCTCCTAAGGTAGGCACTAGCAATATTGTATTTCACTCTCTCGTTTGTTTATGTGGAAGATTACCTAGAAATCACAATCCTCTAGGTTTCTAGAAGATGGGTAAAATTCCTCACGTTAATCTTATCATAAGGCTTTAGCCCTTGCTAAAAGAGTGCTCATAGGGAAATGATTATCATTTGGCCTTCTCACAGATCAATGGATATTTGGATGGAAACTCAACTTGATAGTTATGATCAAAGAAAAGTTTCCTTATTATTTTTTTGGTAGAGGGTATTATGCTTTATTGTTTGAAACAAAAAGAGGATCATGGTCTAATGTTCATAAATGAACCTTATTTCTATGAAATTAGGGGAATGCATCTAAACTAGTGGACTCCTAATTTTGATCCAAAACTTGAAATCCATTCAACTATCCATGTTTGTTTGTGATTGCCTCATCTTCCACTTCACTACTAGGGTGAAGATTCCGTAAGGAGCATTCGGAATAAACTTGGAAAATATATCTATATGTTTTAGTTGATGGTGAGATTATGTGCATGCATAAGGATTTATGTAGAGGTGAACATGAAAGAAGGTCTCCTAGAGGATATCCTTCTTGCTTGAAACAATTGGAAGCTTGTGAAGAAACTTAGTTATGAGTAGTTAATGTTAAAATCCAAACCCTGTCATGAATCTGACCAGTTTTCTAAAGAATACAAGAAGAACGAAAAATATGTGTGATCATTAGAGAGAAAAGGGGAACAATTTGAAACCATTAAAAAAAGGTCAATGCAAGCCAGGGAGCTTTCACCAATTTGAGACAAGTTGTTCCTTTAACTTCAAAGTAATCCATCCGAATAAGCTCAAACTCAACCATTTTCACTAGGTCTCAAGGAATAATCCCAGCAACACCTAAAATGTTCCTTCAATAAGAAACACACAAATATTGATCCTAATCACTTTAGCTAACAAGTACAAATTCCTTTTCCGAGTGAAGATAGTGATTCCATTGGAAGCACCAACCACAATTTGGAATGATCACGTGAGTTTAATCCTTGTTATAACTCCTTAATCATTCTAGTAGCCCATATACTTAGAAACTCAAGTGGAGAACCCTCTAGCTTCAAACAATAATCTTATCTCGAGTAAGAAATAAGAGATAGGTCATACTTCTTGAAAACTCCACTTGTGATTCAATGGAGTAATAACTAGGAATAAAGCCCAACAACATCTTGTTGATGATAAATAAGATATTTCACCAATACATTTAACCAATTATTAAGGTTACAATACAATCTAGAAATAATCACTCAAAAACAATTATTTCCTTAAAAATAATAGATGAAAGTATTGGCTTATGAATGGAGTCCCAATTTCATATCTTGAATGTAATGTTTAACCAATGGTAAACAAACAAACAAAACATTTAAAGAAAGGAGCACGGATAAATACTTATCATATGTAGAACATGATTTGTTGACTGAGAATGGGACTCTAACTCTAGACCCAACCATAGACAAGCTACAACCACAATTACTTGTAATCGTGACCCCCGAGGGGGATCCTAGTGCTTGAGGTGGAGTGCTTGTTAAGAGGAATTTAAACCAATAGAATAGGTTAACAAGATTCCATAAGGGTACACTACCCTCATCTACCAACTAGACAAGTTTTCGCTATGTCTTTTAAAACATAATTAACATCCATGTTAGCATACCATTTTGCAGAGAGTCTCAACTCACTTTCAGGAGAAGGGAGTCCATATTGAGGAAGGTTCATCAGTGGATAAGCTATTGAAGGGAAAGAGGACACCTCTCCAGGCCATTTGTTAGTGATTCAAGCACCAGAGGTTCAGCCCCAAGGCAAATCCTAGTGGTTCTACAACCCTCACAAGCACCTAAGTGACTCTTTCCAAACTAGTAGGTTCACAATTCACAAGCTTCTATTAGGTTCTTCAACCTTATAGGCAAGCCAATGCTCTCAATAATGATTTCTATCCATCAAGCCTCTGCAAGGTTTCTTCAATTGGTTCCTATCTATCCATAGCTTAGTTTCTTCCCAATCTAATCATTGTTTTCTCACCTCCACCCTTGGAGGAAATTTTTCTACAATGTTCTCATTGCATTCTCTCTGTTGCTGCATAAGCATATGCACAAGAGGGTAAATAAAACATGTTCCCCTTCTTCCATTGTCTTTGCGCCTGAGAGAGAATCCAAGAGAGTCTTTGCCCCTGCATATGTGTACATGTGAGAGTGTCTCCCCCTCTCTTCCATAATGTGTGTTCCTTTTCCCAACCGACATCTTGTTTGTCATTTTCCATGGTTGCACGCAGTTAACAACCTAGAAAACATGGCCTATGCTACCCTTAATTTTATTTGTCCTTTTCTTTCTTGTTGTTGGAGTTGAAGGACACCTGGGCCCGTCCTTGTCTCTTCAATTAAATATAATGCATTGTCATCTCATTTAATCTTCTCATCCAACCCATGGTTGATGTATTTAATTTTCTCGATTCCTCAAGCAATCTCCCTCTCCAAGCAATTGGAATTTGTGTCCCTTCTCTCAGCCTTTAGTTAATTACATTTTATTTACAATGGAGAAATATGAACCTAGGGATGTCACAGTCCCCTCCCCCTTGGGCGAGGAACACCATCTTTGGTGTTCAATAACCATATACAACAAAACATGGTTTAAACCAAGCATTGCCAATTATGGAGCTTTATGTACACAACTTTGTACAAAATTTACATTATATTTACATGTGTCTTACTCAACAAATAAGGAAGGGTATGTTTCTTGCCTTTGGTCATCCATTTCCCATGTGGCTTCCTCAGGCACAAAGTGCCTCCACTACACTTTGACTTTCTCTATTACTCGATTTCAGAGTGTGAGTTTCCTCCAATGCAAGATGCATAGAGATTCTAGTTGGAACTCTCCCTCTTGCTTTACCTATAAAACAAACCAATCAACTACATGATTAGCATCTTGGACCTATATTTTAAGTAATGAAACATGGAAAACATAATGAAATTTCACCGATGGTGGCAGGGCCAACCTATAGGCCATTGGACCTATCCTTTCAAGAACTTCAAATGGCCCACAAAATCGCGGTTCCAGCTTGCAGCTTAACCCAAATTTCAAGGAGATCTTCTTGGGTCTAATTCAAAGGAATACATTTTCCCCTTCTTGGAACTCTGCGTGCACTCTATGTTGATATGCATATATTTTCTTTTGTTCTTTGCAACTTTTAAATTTCTTTTGGTGGTCTTCATTTCCTACTCGATGACTTTCAATAAATTAGTCCCAATAAGGACCCTATCCACTGTATTATTCCAATTGATAGGAGTGTTATGACTCCTCCCATAAAGTTCTTCAAATGGGCTCATTCTTAACCACTCTTGATACTCATTGTTGTATGAAAATTCCACAAGTGGAAGGTACTCTTTCCACTTCATGGGATGGTGCATTACGTACATTCTTAGCATGTCTTACAGGATCCTATTTGTCTCTCTATTTTCCCATCGGTCTGAGGATGTTATGTTGTGCCGAATGTTAGCTTTGTTCCCAAGCCTACAAATAATTGTCTCCAAAATTTTGAAGTGAATTTGGAATCTCTATTCAAGATAAATTTCTTTGGAACTCCATGCTATCTCACAATATCCTTTATGAAAACTAGAGCCACCTCACTAGCTGAATTTGTAGATTTAACAACCATGAAGTGAGCCACCTTTCTCAACTTGTCAACCACTACCATTTTTGTATCATGTTGTTTTGGATTCTTTGGTAACCCTGTAATAAAATCCATAGAAATCACCTCTCACTTCCATTCCAAAATGGGAATGGGCTGCAAAAAACCAACTGGGTGCTTGCACTCAACCTTCACTTGTTGATACTCTATGCATTTGGAGATAAAATCAACCACCTTTCTTTTCAAATTTGGCTACCAATAGAACTTCTTAATGGCTCCTAGAGTCTTTTGATATCATGGATGTCCAGAATATGGCTTCACATGAAACTCTATTATTATGAGCCTCCTCAGGTAGCTACTACTTGGGACATAAATATTGTTTTTGAATTTAATCAACCCCTTTTTTATAAGGAAATAGTTTGTACCTTTATTTCCTTGGGAGCCTTGTTGTAGCTTCTCCTTTAACTATTGATACTTTTCATCTTGTTTTGCAACGTTTTTTATCCTTTCTTCATGATCAGTTTTGTAGGAACTTATGGCTGCGATATGATGTATTTGCACTCTCTTGCTAAGTGAATCAACTACTATGTTCCCCTTGCATTTTATATATTTGATTTCAAAGTCAAATTCATTGAGCATGGCCAACCATCTGGCTTGCCTTGCATTTAACTTGGGTTGCTCAAATAAATACTACAGTCCTCCATGATCAATCATTAGAGTAAATGTTCTACCAAGAAGGTAGTGTCTCCACATCTTCAATACATGGGTGATGGCAATTGGTTCCAAGTCACGAATTGCATAATTTTTCTTGTGCTCATTTAATTTTTGAGATTCATAGCAAAACACTTGGCCTTCTTGCATCAAGGTTCCACCAAGTCCCTCCTTGTGAGAATCTGTAGATACAATGACATCCTTTTCATGGTCTAGTATTCTTAACACTGGTGCATTGATCAAAAACTACTTAAGCTAATTGAAGCTTGTAGCATAGTAAGTTTTCCATTCAAATCACTTTTATTTCCTCTACAAAGCAATAATTGGACAACCAATCTTATAGAAATTCTTAATAAATCTCCTGTAATAGCCTATTAGTCCCATGAAGGACCTGACTTCAATGACCTTTCTAGGTGTTAGCCATTCCATGTTAGCCTTGATCTTCTCGAGATCAATTGCTACTCCCTCTCTTGAGATAATGTGTTTTAAGTAATGAATCTTTGACTGGAATAAATTGCACTTACTAAGCTTTTCATAAAGCTTATTATCTCTTAGAAATTGTAGTAATGCGACCAAGTGTTCTTCATGCTCCTCCTCGGTCTTCGAATAGACCAAAATGTCATCAAAAAAGACTATGGCAGAATTATCTAAATAGGGGCACAACATGTTTTTCATGAGGCACATAAAAGTTGTAGGCACATTTGTCAGCCCAAAGGGCACTACCATGAATTCATCTCGTTATAAAGGTTGCTTTATGGATGTCCTCATCCTTTATACGCACATAATGATATCTTGATCTTTGATAAATTTTAAAGAAGATATTTTCTCCTATTAACTAATCAAATAAAGCATTGATTCACAACAATGGATACGGTCCTATTCTTGATGGTCAATGTATTCTATTTCCAATCATCAATGTACAACCTGCATGTGCCATCCTTCTTCTTAACAAACAAAACTACTGCTCCCCATGGGGATATGCTTGGCCTTATGTAGCCCTTGTCCAACATCTGCTTGAACTATAGCTTCAACTCAATTAATTCTACAGTGATCATTCTATACAAAGTTGTGGATGTTAGATCTTCCCTTGGCACTAATTCGATGGAAAAATCTACTTCTCTATAAAGATAAAATCTAAGAATGTCTGGAGGAAACACATCCTAGTACTACTACAAAACATGATATATGTTTAGAACCTCACTTTCTTATTTCCATGTGTTGTTATCAGTTTCAACATTGTTGGAAATATGCACAACGAATATAAGAAATCATTTTCTACGACTATGTTTAGCGTGCATAGCTGTGATCATCCTCACTAAAGTTGGTTTTTGCTTTCCACACAATATTCTATGTTGTCCAGCTTCATCAAAGGATTTGATGGTCTTCTCAAAGCAATCAACATCGGTTTGATGTGCATATAACCAATCCATGCCCAGAAATAGGTTGTATGTTCCCAATGGCAGGACATTGAGGTTTTCCAATGTTGCCATCCTATTTAATTCGATTAGGAAAGCCTTCACATAATGCTCAACTCTTCTTTTTCTCCCCATGGCCAGTTGAACTAACCAAGACTCCTCATGTGCTTCCTTATTTAGTGTGTATTTCTTAGAAAACAAGACTTATGTAAATGAAATTTAAACCAGGGTCAATCAAAATTGAAATGTTTTGGTCATGGAGCATACCTTCCATCTCTATAATCACTTCTTGATTATCAACTTGGTGATTATCTACTGTTGCGTAAATTTTGGGTATGCTTTGAGCCACATCCTTGATTGTCTCTGCCTCCTACACATTGTACAGTCTCGAGCCAATATGCTTGTGTTGTGGGCAATCCTTCCTTAGGTGATTCCCTCCACAGGTCTAGCACTTATATGGACCCAACTGCTCATATATTTTGGCTTCATCTTGATTAGAATGACCTCTGCTGGTGTTGGATGCTATAAGGTGTCTTTAAAAACTCCTAATTGCCTCACATTAATCATAACCCTAGGTACGTCTTTCTATTCCAAGTGTGTACACAATATGTGCAAGTGCTATATCTATGGAGAGTAATGATTTGAGATAATTTATTAAATTCAATACAAGAGTAAATAGATTAAATAAAGCTTGTAACTTCGGGGAAAATAATCTATCTAAGCATCAAAACTCAACCTTAATTAGAACCAAGACTCAATCTTAATCAAGAGATTCTAATAGAAATCGCATCAACTGAGTGCACTGTAGCAATAAAAAAGCTCTTTAAGCTAATTCTAAACTACTGTGGAGGAATAAAGCATTCAATTCAATCAATAACACTTCTATCTTTTAATGAATTGGAAATAACTCTCTCCTAATGATTAATTCAATCCACAACATAAGTAAATGAAATCGATTGGCAGAATTAAGAAGCAATACATACACGAATTCCACACCAATGAAAGTAAATCGTCTGTAAAACTGTAAAGCAGAGTAATTGAACTTGCGGTAAAGGAAAAGTAGAAACACAGGGAACAACAGTGGAATCCACCAGTGTCTGGGCCCAAGCCGCTAGTGAATACTGCTTAAATACTTCAGAATATCACGAGGGAACAACAACTCAATTCATGTATTAATCATCGAATTCAAATGTCATTACAACGCACTATCTTCTTCAATATTACACTTCGTATATATGAAATTACCCCCTCCCAAAAGGGTGAGAAGTTCCTTTTTTATAAGAAGAGCTTCGGCGTAAATCACATAAAAAAGACCTTTGTCGACGCGTTTCAAACCAACTAGTGTGGTTCATCGTCAGGACAAGTTGAAGAAACAGATCTGGCCTAGCAAGTTAAATAGACTGATCAGAGACTCCAACGGCTACATAACGACTATTTTTGACCCTAGGACCCAGCCCAACTTATATTAATAAATTTAATATTATTATTATTATTATTATTATAATATTAAAATTGATAATATAATATTCCATTTCTAGAAATTAGTAAAATTAGGTACAATGAATAGAATCTTACGTAATTTATTTAATTAAATAACATTAGGTTATTAATAAATTAATATTAATGGTTATTAATGAAACGCGTCGACAAAGGTCTTTTTTATGTGATTTACGCCGAAGCTCTTCTTATAACTATGACAGATCACAGAAGTCTCAATTCTACAATTAAGTTCCTTTTTATAATCAAGAAGTAAAAGAGATAAACGCGATCACTCAGGATCAGGAGATCCTGAGGCATTCACAATTGAATGCTATTATCAGACAACATTTCAACTTGCATTGATCCTCTTAATCTATTCCTTGATTCGTCCGCATAAGACGTGCTCCTTTTCCTCTGTTTAGCATTTGTTGATCAATCTTCTGAATAACAGTTGTTCCCTCTGCCAATTTCTGGATAAAAATGACGAAAGTTAGCTTTGCTTAGTCAAACCATATCAAAAGCAATTTTATTCATTTCTCATCGAAGTTTTATCAACATCTTACTATAGCAGGGCACAGATGCATAAAATGAAGGACAAAGACAGTGTAATCAACAGTAAACTTATACCCATTGTATAGCCCAACATACTCCCCTGTTTACCTTGTTTCACGTCCTCATGAAAAACAAGTAGTTCCTATGTAGTGCAGTTAGAGAGTAAGCTGGAAAACCTATTTCTTTATCAGACCTAAAACCATTCTGTTGTATCAAACTAGCAAAGGTTGTTTCTTCATGCCCTTCAAACAAATCATAGTCGGAACAATATCCTTTAGCAGGGTACCAAATAATAGGGCTCTTGTATCGACATCCCAACCAATATGGTCCTTCTCTTAGGATAATATTGATGTATGTGACCAAACGGCCTGCAGTAGCTTTGAAGTTCTCGTAGTTAAATGGTTCTCTTTTCTTGACACTATTAGTTGAGATTTCCCATCTCATCTTGGATGCAATCAAGGATCTTTCCTGAATGGAGAGGAAATATGCCCTTCTTGTTTGCCCAATTTCCTTATGTATCGGTCCCAAAATATTAATTATGACCTCCTATATCATAAGCCTTTTGTGCTTAATAAACAGTTGCAAAGGGTGAGTAGGCTTACTTCTTATGCATAAATCCATTTCATGTTCTTTTCTCTGGAAAGAGTTATAGGCCTTAAACCACTTATGTTGATTAACTGTGAAGGAAATAAAAGCTTGAAACTAAACGTCCCTAACAAAAGGGATAGGATTCTTATCTACCTCTTCTTCTAATACAAAATTATGTAAATAAAATTCCCAAATAAGTCGCTGCACTTTTACCCCATGTTGGAAGTAATGTGTTTGATGACTCTGGTATTACAATTTCTAGTATTCTCGGGATTCACTCCTATATCATTTGTGTCTACTTTGGAAGGCCAACTGGTCTCATAGATAGTTACATTGATAGTGTCATTGTGACCTAAAGCAGCCATAGCAGAGTAAATGGAATCAATTTGAGCATCTAACATATTGTTATAGGTGAACCATTTTGGATATGAAACCCCTAGAGACTACCCAAACAACACATAGTCCAATGAAACTTCTTTGGGATTGTCTCCATATGAAAAATAAGGATATTCATTCACCATGAGTGCAACACATGTATCATTTCAGAATTTGAGGAGAGGCTTCATAATTCATACCAACCCAGTAGAAAAAGTGGAGGCCAGAGGAAAAAAACTTGAAAGGATAGCCATACTATGTGGAGTAGATGCCTTAATCTTGTTGTCTAAGCCTAAAGAAACCAAACCAAAATGAATGTTCTGTATTATAGGCACTACAACAGAGTTTAATGACCCATCACTATTTGTAAGGACCGCATTCCCTATGGTGATCAAAATTATTAAGTTTGAAGGGTAGTAAAGAGCAATCCTTTGAGCCACCCAAGCTTGGCCTACAGTTGGGCTTTCACTTATCCTCTGGACTTTCTCATTCTCAAGACCCATTGGATCTGAAACCCCTGGAGACTACCCAAACAACACATAGTCCAATGAAACTTCTTTGGGATCGTCTCTATATGCAAAATAAGGATATTCATTCACCATCAATGTAGCACATGTATCATCCAAGAATTTGAGGAGAGGATTCATAATTTATACCAAACCAATAGCAAATGTGAAGGTCGGAGGAAAAGAACTTGAAAGGATAGCCATACTATGTGGAGTATATACCTTAATCTTGTCGTCCAAGTCTAAATAAACCAAACCAGAATGAATGTTCTGTATTGCAGGAACTACAACAGAGTGTAACGACCCATCACTATTTGTAAGGACCTCATTCCCTATTGTGATCAAAATTATTAAGGTTGAAGGGTAGTAAGGAGCAATCCTTTGAGCCACCCAAGCTTGGCCTGTAGTTGAGCTTTCACTTATCCTCTGGACTTTCTCATTCTCAAGACCCACAACAACTGTTACACAGTAAAATGTCACTGCCTTCATGTCAGTCTCCCTATTGTGCCATAAAACCACATTCACCTTACCCATGCTCCCTGAAATGGCTAAAAAACCCTCTTTGCCTAAGTTAAATGAATCATCGCGTCTGTTTATTAAATAACCGCGCTGACAGGCGGAGGCCAGTGTATCTGATGCACTGCCAGCGTGGAAGCACACGTGTTTTCCGCGCTGGTCCAATTTTATGGACAGCGCACCCTCCGTTTGCCCTGTTGAGCGCTGACCAGACCTCCTCTATAGTTGATCTGCGATGTCAGCGCGCTAGCCCAGTGTCTCACCCGCGCTGATCCTGTTTGGGCGAATTTGTTCTAACAACCAACCTTCCAGATCCCTCCAGACTTGGTTGTTAGCATTGTTGAAGTCGCCATCCTTTCTCTGGCATGTCTGTTCAACTGACCATCCACTTATCTTGGGGGGAAAGCTCATCCTTTACCTATTCATGGAAACTCCTTCTCCTTTATAAGCCTCCTCCATTGCCCATGAGCAGCTAGTTTGGAACATATAGACTTTGATTGAGGAATTCTTAGTGCATTAGTGCTGCTCTTTGTAGGCATTTGGTGTGTTGTGTGAGGATTGCTTTGAGCTTGAGGAAGATCATGAGCTTGTTGCCTTGTATGTGAGAGAGAGACCTCTTTGACTTGGGAGATTTGCTTCAAAGGTGAATGCTTGGAAGATATGCTGGCTGGACCCCCTAGAGAAGGACTCAGTGTCAGGACTTTGGTTGTACCTTACTCTATTTCATGTTAATAAATATAGATGACTATTCTTATGGTTCCATTTCCATTTGTCCTGTGAATGATTAATGTAAATTGTATCCTTCCTGACTGATACATAGTTGTTGTTAGTAGATTTTACGCTTTTGTTTGCCCTCTCTTTGCTTGTGCAGGTGTTCGTCTGCGGGGATAGCGGAGAATTGTGATCGGCTGGAGCGAAGGAGCGAGAGGATCATCTCTTCGAAAAACATAGCGTTGGAATCCAAGTAGGTTTCTCTTACCCACTTGTTAACTACAACTAGGAACCTGCAGTATAGCATTGTTTGATTGTTGCTAGACCCCTGTTGGGCTAGTAGGGATCGCCTCTATCCGTAGAGGGGATTTACCTCTCCAACAATTTGGCGACTCCACTGGGGAGGCCGCTTGTCTCCTTGTATGTCACCTTTGTTTTGATTATTGCTCCTTTGTCAAAGTTTTGGGGATTGTTTTGCTGTTAGTTTGTTTCTGGGTTCGCCCTAGGGACTACCTTAATTGCCCTGAAAGCTTGTTGTTTTGGTTTGGAAGTTTTTGTTCAAATTGATTTGCTTTTCAGCCTCAGCGCGTTTTATTTTAAAACAGCTGCGCTAACATCGCATCCTGTCTTCTTTGTTGTCTCTGTCATCGCGCTTGTATATTTAGACAGTTGCGCTAACCTGGTTTTTCGGGCCAGCGCCCTTTATTCGTGTCCTTCCGCGCTGACAGCGTAAAGTTGCTACAGACACTTTTCTGTCATCGCCTTGTTGCTGTAGGGTCACCCGCACTGATCCTGTAAAAAAATTTTTTTGTCCAAATTGACCTACTGAACCTCTTGGTTTTGGCTTTCCCCTGCTTTTTCTACTTGACTTTTGGCTTGATAACTTTGTTTGAACTGTGACTCGCCTGTTTGCGAGGCCTCGTTCCACGAGAACTCGTTCATCGCCAGTTTTCGGTTTGTGCAAAGCCTTCCTTTTTTCTCTTGTTGCTTCGTTTATGTTTTGTTTTGACTTTTGCAATTACTGAAACGTGTCAGACCGCCGTTTGTCTGGTCGTGGACTCTCATCCTTCGGGTGTTCGCTTGTCTCCCTTGATTTCACACTCAAACCCTGGGACATCTAGTGGTCGTGTGTGTCTAGCCTCCCAACCGGGATTTGGTCTTTTTGGTTGGCCAGCCGACTTCGTTTTGTTTTCGCGATTGTTTGGTGATTGTCGAAAGTGATTGATTGTGTTCCAAGCAGTTTGCATCCCTCCATTGAATTCCTCATTGTCTTGTTGAGCTTAGATTACGATAGCTCATAAGCCGTTGTTTTCCTTTGATTGGGAAACTGGTTTTAGTGACTTGGGAATTGTCTTGTGTGTGCATTGAGTGATTTAGTCTTTCACTTAGCGTTGCTATCTCTCTAACTCATTTGAAAAGAACTTTTATGTCGTTGAAAAATAGAGCAAACTGGTATCTTTTGCATTGATAATTGGAAGGAAAAGGGCATCTCGTTGTTTTGTGTTTTCAAAAGAAAGAGTTTCATTTCCTTGCTATTAGTTGCATTAAGGTGCGTGATTGCTCGAATTTGTTTTTTTTGTTTGAAAAAATCCTTAACTCTTTCTAGCCAGAATTCATCGAACAAAATGATGATCGTTGGCATATAGTTGCATTTAGGTGTTTTTGAGAGATCATACGGTAGGACCTGAAACTCAAACCTAATTCAAGATCAACTGTAAAATTAACCAAATCTATCTAAAAATGCATTGGAACTTAATGACAACATCTAGAGGTCTAGGCTAGAGACGTGTTCCGGCGTCTTTAAACCTAGTAGCTTAACGTTGAGTGGTTGGGTGATTCCTCCACGGTGAGACGATAAGTGCTAGTACGGATTGGGCTCCCACGTACCGTCGCGTATATATGGGGAGACTCCATTAGGCTTGCAACCTTTATCCACAGGAAGCCGAGTCTGCCGCCTTGTAAACCGTAACGCACCGAACACAGCATTCGGGAAGATTGACTGCAGTACGGCAAGTCCTTGGTTCTCATATGATTGCCAAGGTGT
>APFE030118856.1:2316-14590 GCA_000404065.3 Pinus taeda | reverse complement strand
CGAGGCTTTTCACAGATTAAGGGGATAGATTATGAGGAGACCTTTACACCTGTCGCAAGGTATTCTTCCATACGGACGATTCTTGCTCTCTCAGTGCAGATGAGATGGCACATTCATCAGTTGGATGTGAAGACTGCTTTCCTTCCTAGAGGTTGGAGGAAGGAGGATGCTACTTCAGCGGAGGTAGTAGATGCCACTGGTTATTAGCAGTTGGTGGAGTCGCATGTGTGCAGGCTCAAGAGAGGCACATCGGGATATGGATTGGATGAGGTGAAGCTATGTGGCTTCAAGGATGCAGATTGGGCAGGGAGCTCAAGATTCCGAGTATATGGCAGCAAGGGCATCAGGTACCATCATATCAGAGATTGTGTACAGCGGAGGATCATGTTACTTTCATACATTCCAATGGAGGATAAGGATGTTGATATTCTGACGAAGGCTCTCACCAGGAACAAATTCGAATACCACCGAGGCATGATAGGGGTTGCTGATAATCCATATCTTGTCGAGAGGGAGTGTTGAGATTGCAACAAGATGATGGAGCTTAGTGAAAAGAGTCGCCTTCACTAAGTGGGCCCGCAGGCTATTTTTGGCGAAAGTCTATTTTTAGACTATGTCTATTTTTAGACATATGGATCATGTCTATGGATTGCAGGGTTGTTTATGGATGATTGGTCAAGTTGGAAAAAATAGATGGACTTCTATTTTTAGACAACAGCGGTGACACTGTCAAGTCTAATTATAGAGTAGTCAAATATTATTAGCTCATAATAATATTTAGAATATAAACTTTATCTTATTCTCTTGGAGAACTTCAGTTTGAGCTACAGATGTGGCACATGTAACTTTCAGAAGGAAATACATTTTCTTTGTGGGTCAGTTGAGTTGTTGCATGCATGACTTCAGTTAGAACTCAATCAGTTGAGTTTGGTGGAGTTGATGGAGTTTTGTTTAGTTTGACTTGGTTAAACTAGTTGTAATTAGTCTAACTGCAAATAGACTAATGATGAGTTGTTAAACTAATTATTAAATCATAATGCAACTAAATAATACATCAGTTAACCCAGTTGCATGTCAGTGCATGTTCAGTTCAGCAGGGACAGGTGTTAGAGGATCAGATTGCTATCAGTTGTATCTATAGTTGTGCATGAGGATTTGCACAATCAATGTCAATGAGTTATGCCAATGAGAATTTTCCAATACCAAGTGATTATAGCCTCTGCTCATGTGATTTCCAGTGTGAGTGATTCTTTTGAGGTAAATACGAGTTTGGTTCAACCATTCTCATCCATTATTGAACAGGTATTGAGCAGTGGAGGCAGGCAAGCAGTGGAATAGATTTGGAGATCAAATCTGAGCTGTATTGTGTGTAATAGGTGGAGATAGTGCTGGATACTTGTGAGAAGTATTGACTATTGTAATGTTACATGTTCTCAATCATTAATATACAGATAGTGTGTGGTTTTCAACTGTAATCTTTCCCCAGGTTACATATTGTGTTAATGTGTGCATGCTCTTGATGTTTTATTGTTATTTATGTTGCTATATTGATGATCAACGTAGAGGAGCTTATGTATTGTGTATGTATTCCGCAATAGTACATGATCAGGATAATCTCAATTGAATATGTGTTTATTATTCAAAATTTTTACAGCACATGTTTCCAGATTATAGGGAGCTCAACAAGCTTATTATTAAAGATAAATTTCTCATTCCTGTCATTAATGAATTACTAGATGAATTGCATGGAACAATTTACTTTACCAAGTTGGATCTTCGTTCAGGATATCATCAAAACAGAATGAAGACTAAAGACATTCCAGAAACAACATTTAGAACTCATGAGGGTCATTATGAATTTTCGGTCATGCCTTTTGGACTTACCAATGCACCTTCTACATTTCAAGGTTTGATGATATTGCATTTTCAAACCCTTCCTTAGAAAATTTGTTTTATTATTTTTTTGATGATATACTAATCTACAACAAGTCTTGGAAGGATCATGTTCAACATGTTCACAGGGTATTCAAACTATTGGAGGAGAAATAATTATATGCAAAAAGCTCCAAGTGTTTCTTTGGAGTAGAAGAGGTGGAATATTTGGGTACTTAGTTAGCTCATCGTTCATGTTATCATTCTCAATCTGATGGGAAAATTGGTATATTGAACAAATGTTTGGAAGGATATCTTTGTTGCTTTGTATCTGATAAACAGACACAATGGGTCAAGTGGTTGCCTTTAGCTGAATTGTGGTATAACACTTCCTGCCATATTGGAACAAAAATGATCCATTTATGGTACTTCATGGATATCATCCACCGTCCATCACATCATCTTTAAAAGAAAATTTTAAGGTTCAAGCAGTCAAAGATCACATTGAGCATCAACAACAAGTTCTCAAACTCTTAAAGGATAACCTCACTTTGGCGCAGAATAGAATGAAACAACAGGCAGATCAACATCACAGAGAAAGAAGTTTTAATGTAGTTGACTGGGTATTTCTATGACTACAACCATACAAACAAATGTCCCTCAAGCAAGCTAAGAAGGATAATAAATTATCACCAAAGTATTATGGTTCATACAAGGTGTTACAAAAGATTGGTGCTATGGCATACAAATTGGAGCTTCCTGCATCTTCTCGAGTGCACACAATTTTTCTTGTTTCATGCCTAAAGAAGGTTATAGGTGAGAATATCTCAGTTCAAACAATATTTATAGAACTTGATGAGGAAGGAAAAATCATAATTGAACCGGAAGCATTCACAAAAACAAGAATTCGACAGCTACGAAATCGATCAATTTTAGCGTATCTCATCAAGTGGAAGAACTTGCCTACTAAAGATTCCACATGGGAGGATGAGAATTTTATACAGAAGCATCTAAAACTACTCAAGCATTGAGGACAACAATTTTTTAAAGAGAGGGGCATGTTAGGACCCTATACTACTAGTGTAACCCCTTATTGTTATTAGTGCAACCCCCTTATTATATTATTGTGCCCATATAGTCCCCTTGTTGTTATTATTATGCCCCATAGAAGCCCACTATTGTTATTTTTGTGCCCCTACAATATTATTTTTATGTAGGCTTTGATTGTATTGGGACCCCTTATACTCCTATATATAGAAATGAGGCCTTGTCATTTGTATCATCCAATAATTGTTCATTTTTGTAATGTAAAGGAGGTTTCCCCCTTGAAGAGGTTCATTTTGAAGTCGTTGATATATCTTTTATATATTTTCGTGAGCTGGTTTCATAACATATTTGCAATACACACATAGCTTAATTAGGGAGAGAATTAAGTGGCCAAATTCAACATGTCTTTTCAATCTATTTTTCTAAAGTCTTCTACCAATCACATAGCTTAACTAGTAAAGAAGTAGGTGGCCCATCATCCACAAATATTACTACTAACCAAAGCAATCCTTTTTTTTCATTTTATGAGACTAGGAGCAAGTGTTATTATAGAAAGTAAGTAATCTCTACTTCCCTTGCGTCTTTTAGATGAACCTAGGTTTGCACATGAACACTTTCTTAAAGCATTTGAATTGTCATCTCCCTTGTTGAAATTCACATAGTTTAATAGGGAAAGAGTAAGTGGCCCATGATCCACAACCTATTTCTTTTTCAATGAAAGGAACAATCAATATTTATTGTATTTATAAGGATGGTGTAAAGGATCATCGCATATCTACATCTTACCACACTTTGTATGTTCACTTGCATCACACACTAAGCTTCATCTAGTTTTCAAAGCTTTGTGTACCTATTTTATTTTTGCTTACAAAATAACTCCTTAAAAACAACCATAATTGAACCAACTAAGTTTCCGCACAGGGGCCACCCAAAAATCTATAGTTCAAGTTAGGACCATCGAGGGTAGGCATCCCATAAGCCTCCATGGTCATGTTACACCTTTGAAACATAATTGTTGACTTTTTAGGGAAATTAAAATCCTTCAATCATCCCAAGGAAAAGAATACACAAGCATGGAAGAGGCCCGATTCAGAGGAGTTCAACTTAGGTCCAGTGCGTGTGGTACTCCTTAGGGCTATCTGGCCCATCTAGTGCTCTACAATGGTAGCTGACTACCACGAAGCTAAAGACTTGAATGCCCACGTGGGACGAAGGTACTTCACTGGAAAAAATCTAGGGCATCCTTTCCCTATAGGTGATGGTGCAGGAAACACTTGAGCCTCATTTCCATTACCTTGGTTGATTCTTCAACTACTGGAAGGTGTGTCCAGTTATTTTGGAATGTTGCCTCAGGACCCATTAGAAGATATCTTCACAAGGCCCATTTACTTTGACATTAGTCAGGATGATTAGGGTTGCATAGGATTTTTTATCCTACGCAACAAACGAAAACCATATTTTGTTTGATTTATCACATAACTTAATTGTAAAAGGAAAGTAACAATTTTTAGTTTCACTTTTGTTTTATGTATGTGATTTTATTGAATTGATATTTATCTCCTTCCATCACCATACACAAAGTAGCACACACTCTAACTGACACCATATGGGACCCCACAACTCCCCATCAATCTAGACATTTTTTAAACCTCCCCCCATTACCAAGAGGTGTGTCAGGACTCCTGCCATTTAGGCATAGAGGACATCATGGAGCCACCAGTATTGGATATTCCTTTATTGGTGCATCTTTTCTTGGTACCCCTCCCCATCAAAGTACACCCTTCATCACCCCAGAAGGGTCCCCACATGCTACCCCTTTGGGGATCCCAAGCACCACTCCTCTGGACAGTCCGCGAGACAACCATTGAGTTAGTTCTCCTAAAACTCCCCCACATAGGACCCCCTTTGAATATTGCTATCCGAAATCATTTCGCGATGGCAGATAAATCGCAGATCTCGTTCTTAGCTTCTTTAAACATACCAGATTTAGGCAAGCTAAACAATGACCCAATCACCCATGGCCATAATTAGCTAGCTATGCCCGCCAAGCTCCCTTCGGACATTCCAATGTTCGAAGGGGAAAAGGACGAAGACCAGGGAAACCATGTCATGACTTTTCACCGATGATACTATTAGATTAGGACTATTTCAACACACCATTACTGGGCCTACAATGAAATAGTACGTTGACCAACCTTCTGTGTCACATGGAAACTTTAGCTCACTAACTACAACTTTCCTCACCTTTTTCCAACTCCCGGTTCGCCATGATTTGGGCCTAGAACTCCCAACCCACTTCAAAAAAACACCTGCTACCCACATACCAAATCATATACATGAATGGTGGAAATTTTATAGCCCATGTAAAGCTCAGTTTGAAGATAAAGTCCTCCTAGAATTGTTTTGGAGATCCCTCACATCAGAAATCTCCAAAGGTGTGGTAAATTCATCCCCGCATAACGAGGAAGAATCCATTCGTAAATCTCAATAGTTGGAGCTTATTTACACCTAGTCTATATACATTTATCATGTGCTTCCAGATGCCCCACAGCTGCAAACTTATAAAGAGACACCAGGAGCATCCAATGTCGCTAATGGATTGATTGGGTCCATAACACAAAACAAACTGAGTAATAACAACCCATACCCTAGATACTCATTCAATGACCAAGCATTTGATGCTATGCAAAACGCACCACCATTGCAACATGCATGGTACTACCACAGTCAACTGGCATCAATATAGAATACAGTTAGTAGGGTTAACCAATATTAGCCCCCTCATGGAGGCTCATATCTTCCCCCATAGGGAAACCAATAATCCTCTAGGAATACAAATGTAATGTCCTCTTCCCAGAATCCATATACCAATCAAGAACAAGGAAAACAATATTCTACTTTCCCCACACAACAACATAATAACCCACAAATGAAAAATAATGCAAGGGTTAATCTAGTCCAACCTTCTCTTGCTTCTTAGCAACAATCGGAGGAGCCGTTGAATCCAGCTAACTCACCTAATGTTGCTAAGAAAAATCCTAAAATAAAACCAAAGGGAGAACCCGAACAAAGGGGCAACAACCCCAACAGGAACCGAGGAGGGGCAACCCTAACCGGAATCAAACCAGAATCAAAACCAGGGATCGAACAACAACGACTCACAAACAAAAAACAAGAGCACAAGTCTACAAACTAACCATTCGTGTTCTATCTTTGGGGAATACGGTCATTATACCCATCATTTTCCTAAACTCCTTGAGTTAAAAAGGATATAGGACAATAGGGGAAAGAAGGTCAATTTCAGTAATGAAAAACCCTTTCCCCCATCAAGGAGTGGTTAACACTCAACAATAATCATCCCACTCTCATATGTCTAGAGGGAACCCCCATAACAATTCTAATCATGACAGTTTCATGACAGGAGAGGATATCCTCCTGAAAACATGAAATAGAAGTTATGAATCTCCCCAAGATCCCAACCCATCGACCTCAACCATGAAAATACCTATAAGTTCATTTACCATTCCTCGACCTTTTATAGAACCTATGCCTAAAATGGTTAAAGGACCTTTATGTCACATAGGACATAACTCAAAATATTCTCATAGCTACAACATAGTTGATGACTTAGCACAATCACCATTAGCTATGCGAACATTAGAGGTCCTACAAACATGCCCAGCCCAATGGAAAGCCTTACTTTCCACTCTAGGTGCAATGGACACAGTCGATTCTCTCTTAATGGTCTTCAACTTGGATAAAGCTTCTCCATGACTACCATCAGTTGTTGCTTTCCAAATTCCATTCTCAGTCCAAAACATTAACATTCATTGTTGCATTGTCAACGAAGGGGCCTCCACATGTATCATGTCCAAATATGTCTGGAAGAAATTAGGATCCCCCAAAATCAATCCTTCTGACATCACACATAGAGCATATGCCATCAACCACTGAATCATATTCGTGCTTGTCGAACAACACAACCAGGTATGAATCCCAACTTCAAGACCTGGCACAACCCAAGTCAATGCTAGACAACATTTTTCACTCAGATGAATATATTCTAGAAGCCATGACGGAACTCGAATACCCTTGGGATGCCATGCACCATTGTTTGTATTTTCTACTCGAAAAAACATTTGTACCCATCAGTACACAAAGTCATATTATCTGCGCCATTGAATCCAAAGCTTTCCTCCCACCAAGAAAGCTCGATTGGTTCAAAAATCCCATCCCAGTACCTGATGCATTTGAGGAAGGGAACATGTCCAATATTTCACCTATCATTAAGGTGAATATTTCAAGCAAACCTATAAAATTCGAAGAGATCTCCTTGGGGGCAGCATACCCTCCAGAAGAAAAAACCGCATACACATCCTTGTTCTAAGAATATAGGGATATTTTTGTGTGGGATTACTCTGAGATGCCAGGCATCACTCCCACCATTGTGGAACATCATATTAATATGTGGCCTAATGCCCATCCCATCCCACAGAAACAATGCCAGTAAATCCTTCTAAGGTAGAAGAAATCAGACAAGAAATAGATAAACTCCACAAAGTTGGGTTCATCTATATTATTGCTTACACTTCTTGGGTTTCTAACCCTATACTCGTCATGAAAAAACAAGGCACCATCTACGCTTGTACTGATTTTAGGGATCTGAATAAAGTGTGTCCCAAAGATAATTACCCGACGTCATTCATCGACCAATTCATCGATGCTTACGCCAATCATGAGGCCTTATCCTTCATGGACGGGTTCTCTAGGTACAACCAAATCCAGATTCGCCATACGGATCAATACAAAACCACATTCACAACCCCTTGGGGTACATTTTCATATCAAGTTATGCCTTTCGGTCTTAAAAATGTTAGCACCACCTTCCAGCAGGCCATGAACTATATCTTCCATGATCTACTTCATCTCATCCTCGCATATCTAGATGACCTTACAGTACATTCCAAGAAGAGTGCTAACCATTTAGAGGACCTCTTCCTAGTCTTTCATAGATGTCGACAATATAACCTACGCTTGAACATTCTCAAGTGTGTATTATGTGTCAATGTCAGAAGACTACTAGGTTTCATAGTTTCCCATCAAGGTATAAGAGTCGACCCCCTCAAAGTCCAAGCCATAAAGTAGGTACCACGTCCAAAAAAAAAATTAAAAACTACAAAGCTTGCAAGGTAAGGCCAATTTCTTACGATGCTTTGTCCTTGATTATGCTACATACACACAAGGTTTCCTACGCCTCCTTAGTCAAGATATTCCATTCCATTACGACGATCAAGATCAAAAATAATTTGAAGATTTAAAAGATGCATTATCTCAAGCTCCTTTGGTTATCCAACCTAACCACAACAAAGACTACACCCTATACCTATCAGCATCAGAGGTGGCTATCGTCGGGGTGTTAGTCAAATAACAAGGAGCACGTAATTTATTATGTTAGCAAGAACCTATCCAGGCTTGCATTGAAGTATGATCCAGAAGAAAAAACTACCTTATCCCTTGTACAATCCGCACATAAGCTTTGGCATTATATCATCCTTCGAGCCACTATAGTAATCATAGCCATTATCCCCATGAAGTATCTTCTCACTCGTCGTATGATGAACCACAAGTATGCTCGGTGGATTTTTATTCTACAATAATTTTATCTATAGTTTAATTCTCCTAAGAGCAAAAAGAAACTCGTCCTTACTAATTTCATCACAGATATACCAATAGAGACCCGAGTCTTTCCCGTTAATGAGGCTCTTCTTGATGAAAATATATTTTTAGTATCAATGGATTCCTCCTGGTATGGTGACATCCTCCTCTTTTTACGAACTCAAAAGTTCAAACCCAAACTTACCCATGATAATCGGAGGTGCATACGCCACCAAGTCCCCCACTACCTCCATTTTAGGGATGTCCTCTATCAACGAGACATCGACACCATCCTATGTCAATTCCTCAACCACCAACAAGCTAAGAAGGCCATTTCCATAATAGGGCTTGCAGAGACCACCTCTCAGGGATGGCCACTGCCAAAAAAATCCTTCATGTTGGTTATTTCTAGCACGATTGCATACACGTAGTCAAAATATGTGAGTGATTCCAACAATATGCTCATAAGGCACGAGAACCACCTGATCCCTTACATCCAATCATTTTGGTTGGTCCCTTCTGCAAGTGGGGCATCAACTCCATGACCTCTAACCCCCCATCATCGAGCAACCACAAATAAATTGTGCTTTCCATCGACTATTTCACCAAATGGGTAGAAGCAATGCCCACATACAATAACATCACAGAAACCACAACACAATTTTTCTTCAACCATGTCATAACATAGTTTGGAGTTCCCAAGGAGTTAGTGTCAGACCATGATAAGCATTTCGAGAATAAAATGTTTCAAGAGCTATCCTAACACCTTGGTTTCTCACATGAGTTTTCTTCACCATACTACCAGCAGTCCAAAAGTTAGGTAGAAGTTGTCAGCAAGGTTCTCAAAACCATGTTACATCACATGGTGAACACTCACAAAACCAATTGGCACCATATGGTGTTCTCAACCCTATGGGCATACCACACAGAAGTCAAGGCATCCATAGGGTTTACACCCTTACAACTAGTATATGGCATTGAATCAGTACTTCCCATTGAGTGTGAGATCCCTACCTTACACTTGGCCATCAATCTTTTAAGTGACACCAAGCCTTTGGAACAAAGGTTGGTAAAGTTGGAGCTTGTCGATGAAATTCGATGAGAATCCCTATAAAGTAATGAAGCACACAAGAAGATGGTCAAATCCTGATTTGATCACAACATCACCCCTAAGACATTTATCAAGGGGGAGTTAGTCCTCTACTATGATTTTTCCCAAGAAATAGTAGGACCCAAGAATTTCAAAACCTTGTGGAAGGGCCCATACATCATCAAAAATATCCTCCTCAAGGAGGCATACATCACGTCAAATCCCGATGGGACATGCCTAAAAAATCTTTTCAATGGTCTCTACCTCAAAACATTTCACCCATAAAATGATAGAATCTACATATATGCACCATGACTTATTTTTTATGGTGATATCCTCATCATGAATTCACTCTAAACATCAATCTCTCATCATGTGTCACAGATGGATCATCTGTTAGCCTATCACCACAGATTTGTTGGCGGTGCATTTCAATGGTCATAAAACCTCGCCGCTGTAGCCTGGACAATATACTCTCCTAACTGAACACCTCGTCTCTCTAACAGACATTGTATCAGTTTAGCCACCAATAATAAATTTGAATCGTCATCATATGTCTCTTGGTTTATTCCCACCAACCTAGGTATCTATCACCTGCATCTATTCCTTGATTCTGAGCTGGTTGTATCGTAGTTGAACAAGACCTTTCAGGTTTTTGATTCACACATTTTTTGGAAGTATCTGCATGTATAAAGGTTAGATCGACATTTTGATCATATCACATTTACGCATATACAAAGGGATCAAAATCACACATTAGATCTCATATCTAATCAAATCCTAGACTAACATGCATCATATATATATAACAATCAAGATGCATAAGCCATGAGCATAATATCCATCTCAAACAAATGCAGAAATAAATCAAAAAGTATAGACGCATATGACACATCATAAGAGCTGCCAAAAAATCATCTCGTATATATATATCAAAAAATATATATGAGTACAAAAATAGCCATATAATCCACTCGCCTGCAATCAAGATAAATAAGTCAAAAATATAGGGGAGCATCCTCATAATGGGTGCTTTCCCCGGTGCATACATAATATCATAAAAAATCTAGACCCACGGGTCTCTCTAGTGATCCCATGGACCAATCTCGGTTTCAGGAACCAAAATGGGACCAGCCATAGCCATTTCCATAGGTATATGACGTGAAATTGGTCGATGTACTCACTCAAGCGACATCATCATCTCCAAGATGACATCCTCCAACCTCACCGAACCCTCGATGGGAAACCATCTAGTTAGAGCCTTAGCTCTGCCCCAGTTATCTCAGTAACTCTGCAACCTAACTGTAAGGACCATATTAAGACTATATACATTTTTTTTTTATTTTTATTTTTTTTGCAGCAAATAAGACTAGAAAAGAAACGCATTGAGATTTCAAATTCATTCAACACACACATTGGTGATACTCATTTCAGGAAACATATCATAACATTCACATACTTTTAACGAAGATCAATTAGTAATGAAATACATATGTATTGTTCACCAGAAGGCGAGACTCTGCTTGCTCTGTTGTTACTGGTATTCCCTTGTGTCCGGTCACTTCTGCGAGTGAATGATGACGCACTTGATCTGAATGCGAAGACCCACCCGTTAACCTCCCAACCTACTCTTTGGGTACTATTCTTCCCCGCGGACCCCCGAGCTGCAATGGGGTTGTACAATGGAGGAAGGCTCTAGCTGGTAGAGGAGAGCACACCTTGGCTCAAGAGTCCCCTCTCTATAAATCCTCTACCTCACCAAACTCACTATAGCTTCATAATCATTGCTCTGACATCATATCATCCATCCAACAAATAGGGTTCCAAAAGTCCCCTCTCCCATGGCTTTCCCCTTCTTTTATAAGAGTCCTCATAGATGACACTTGGCATGTCATGCATAATTATATTTATATTTTTTAATTTAATAGCTTGATTATTCACCTACCCATGTGTCACTCTCTCATCAAGGGTCACCCAAAATTATTTACTTAACTTTTTATTTAAAACTAATATTTTCCTCACTTCACAAGATTCCTATTTCTTCTCCTAGTTGTCTCTTTATTCCCCCCCTTTTATTCCTTAAATTGTGTTTATTACTTGAAGTCAATTAATGAGTCAATATTTTATCCCCAATCTACTCCCTAATTTAACTCAGGTTATCTCTTAGATGGATATTCTTATGTTGGTTGATGCCACAAGGAGCTTCTCTACATTTCTCTAAATTTAATTTATTATTCTTATTTTAATTCACCTTCCTCTTTTCTTAATTATGTTTAATTAGTTTAGGATTAATCTTTATCCTTACAATTATGTTCATCTTTCCCCTTTTTCCTAATTAAACCACCTAATTTACCTAGTATTTTCCAACAGGGGAAGGGTAGAGTTTTTAAGGTACTCTATTTTATTTCTTCCTATGATCTTCCTTATTCCAAGTTTTATTTTTGATTTAATTACCTTGGTTTCTTATCATCATTTACCCTTGATGTAAATTTACCTAGTTTTCGTTCCTTATATTATTTATTTTTTTATGATTCCAATGGTGCCAAGTTTGGTTGTGCCCTTCAAGAACTTCCCTAGAAGTTCCAAGGGTGCCACACCTAATAGTTTAAT